>OOFE01013946.1:0-10650 GCA_900323365.1 Monocentris japonica | reverse complement strand
TGTCAGAGATGAAAGCGTGTAGCTGCATAGATTCATCATGGCAGGAGTTGGCTAAGTCGTCAAAAGACTGAAATCACAAGATACAAACCACCAGTCATCTTACTGCCACACTTCACTAACAGCTGGTTCCAGTACCTAATCAATACCAGTATACAGCGTTGCAACCACTTAACCAGAAGTAACATTATAACAGTATGTGTGTAACATAGTATAGCACTACTTGACGGCCGGACAGTGAGCAACAAAAATAACGCTAATCTCATTGCCAGACATTTGGTGTTTCTCTACATCGTTTTTCCAAACCCTCAAACAGGAAGTGAAGAGGACTTACTAGATTTATGCTTCCTGTCGGAGAGCCGTTGAAAGATTCTGTGGAGTGAAGGGCAGACGCAGAGTTACGAGTTACCAAGACAAATGAAAAGGCACCCAAACAACTCAGCTACATACGGACCCCATGCACTCGCACACACACACCCCTACCTCCATCGCCGTCATCGGATCCCCTGTAGCTGGGCTCTTTCAGCATGTCCATCTCAGCTAGCATACGGACATAGAGAGGACTCTGCTTGAAGGAAGGGTAGTAACGCTCATCACGCAGCATCATATCATACACCTGGGGGAGACACACACACTTTATATGTGTGAAACAACTTTGAAATAGGTACAAAACAAAGGAATGTGATCAAGGAAACACACAAAAAACAACAGGAAAATAAAGTGGTATAAAGCAAGAAAATGGGTATCTCCACTAAAAAAAAAAGAAGCTAAAATCTACAAAATAAAATCCCTGACAGCATTGTCATGAAAGCACGATCCATACCGATCCCTTCCCACAACATCACACAGACATAGTACTAAGCTCTGCTGCCAATATTTCACACCTTTCTCTGGATTTCGTCAAATATGTCGGGCGTGGGGTCGTCTTTCTGCAGCGTCTCTCCCAGTTTTATTACTGACTCCTCGTCCACCTGCACCCTGGGAGATGCCTTGGGGGGGGAGGTCAGGAGATCATTTGTCACAAGATTAGACCACAGAGGCTGAGAGAAGCAAGTCAAAACAAGCAATAGCTCTGCTAAACCAGAAGCAGACTGTGGATGATGATGGAGGAGCTGGAGGGCAGAGAATTCATGATGCAATTACAAGAGATGGGTGGAATGAATCGACCCTGTGAGTGAGTGAAATAAATCTTTGGATCCAGTTCTAGTCTCATGGTTGATTGCCTTTTTCCAAGTCATTCCCATCAATGCATGCGAGCGTCAAAATGCTCCTCCCACCTTGTCAGAGAGGTACTGTTCGTAGACGCCCAATGCAGCGGCCTTGAGCAACCCCTTGGTGGCGCTGGGCTGCTTTTTGCCATCCTTCTGCCAGTCCTGCATCACCTCCAGCTGCTGCTGTGCCGTCACCCTGTAGCCCTCCACGGTCAGCCAGAAGAACAGCTCGGCCTGGGCCCCCGCCACCTGCATGAAGTCTGGACCAACACACACACACGGCGGTTGGTCAAAAATCCCACTGAGGTCCTAATATTCTATATTTTTGGTTGCTTGTAATTTTTGGTGATTTGATAACTAAAGGTTATTTCACTGTTACACTGATTGTAAATAGCTTTGGATAAGAGCATCAGGTAGACTAAAATGTAAATATAATGGAAATGTTGGTTCTGTAAATCCGCTTAATGCCATGTTCACACCTCTTCACACATCTGACCAGGACAGGAAACTACCACCAGCCACATCTTCAACCTCTATGGTTATAAACCAGCTAATCCTTAGCTCTCGCTTCCCTGCACGGACCGGGTCAATGCCCCACCTGGTCTCCCTCTTGACTCTGCAATGGTGGAATGACCCATCCTAGTCAGAGTCCCTCTCATCTCCCATCTCTCTATTTCGCACTTATTTTGTTTTCCTACAACTTCTCTCTTCCATGATCATTCTATGGTCACAGGAATATTTTTGGGTATTGTAGTCCTGCCCCTTGCACTCATTTTTATACGTTACTTATATTTTTGGTGATCTAGGGATTTAAGTATATTCTACTGTTGTAGAACTACTCATTTTAAGTTGCTTTGTGTTAGAGCATCAACTAAATGCCTAAAATGTGAATTCTAGAGTGACTGGTCTAGACAGAAGGACCAGCAACAATGTTTAGTCTGTTGGTTGGTGCTAATGTTTCCACACCAGATCTGACACAATTTGGCTTGGCTCCTAGTTTGCACCCTGGGTGTTTATACATATACACTCCCATTGTAATCAGATCTGTGAAGTGACCTTTCATAATCTCTGACGAGGTCATGTGGGAGTACGCAACATTTTGAAAAGGAATACACCCAATGAGAGAAAGCTGGGGTCAGAAGTTCTAGAGAAAAGAAATAAGATTATGAGAAATAAGATTGCAAAGATTCATATTCTAACTGTAAAAGATCAAAGTCTCTGGAGGACTACAGTGATGTTTCATATCAGTGGTGGGTGTAATGTTGCATTCCTAGCGAATTACCCATGAAGAACTGCAGGGCTATGTTGTGGATTAGAATGTAATCCAGTGGGACGATACACAGCTTGCCAAAGCTGGCTGCCAGCTTCAAGGCATCCACCTCCTACACAACACAACAACAGGATAAGGTTTAAAACAACAGCATGACATTCTCAGACGAGTCCAGTTCAGAGTCTGAGATTATAATAAAGAAGGAAATATAGTTGATGTTGTGCATGAATTGTTTGTTTCACACTAATAAACTTAATCCAGCAAAAATCAAAAGAGCAGTCAAGATATCTGCACCACATCTAGTTTCAACCATGTATGCTGATAACAAAGGGGTCAAGGTCATAGGGTTCTTCCAGTACAAGTATTTAGCAGCGGTGTTGTAGGCTTTTACCTTGCCAGACTGTAGTCTCTGGATCCTGGTCTCACACACCTTCTTCACAAACAGAAGACTGTTAATCTGGTTCTTAATCACATTGATGTCTGGGGGACAAAGAAAGGAAGGGAGAGACACCAGGTGAGGAGAGAGGAGTGCATTATTAGATTTAGAGCAACAGAAGTATTTACCCGTGCACTTGGGATGCTTTGTACCTACAAATGTGTCTGATTAGTTGTGTGTGTGTGTGTGTGTGTGTGTGTGTGTGCCCACCATCTCCGGCAGTGTCCAGGGAGCGGAGATACTGCAGCTCCTCCAGCACCTTGTCTTTCACAGCCTCCAGCTCAGCAGGCTTGTCTGTCAGTTTTAGGATGTTCATGAAGGCCTCATAGTTACAGCTAGAGTCACGAATCTACACACACACACACACACACATACAAAAACACATTGACATTTCTCTCGCTTATAATGGTAGGGTTATGGATGGGTATAAGCGTCACATCTCACCATCCAGATGACAAACTGGTTGATGTAGTCTGGGTCGCTCAGTTGGTTGATCAGAGGAAGCAGCACGCCTCTCGCTAATACCTCCTACACACAACACAAACAACATTACAGCACACATATACATCATAACAATTTACAATACAAACATGTGTAGTTACATAGTCTAAAATTGCATACAGCGTAACCTCACCCAGGTTGTGTGACATATTGTGTGACTGACTGTCTGGTTTTGTGTGTGTATGTTATTTGTGTGTGTGCGCGCATCGTTTGATCCAATGAAGTCACATATGTTTTGGTCATAGCACGTATTGTGCAACTGAGAGTGTGATTTTGTGTTTGTGCATCTCTCACCCTTAGGAAGTATCTCATGTTCTTGTTGTGGAAATCTCCAGGAGGTAGTAACAGATACAAAAGCAACTCGCACAGGTCCCGAAGGAAACCTGACACACAGGCACACAAACACACACACACACAGCTTATGTTTGGGTTTCACTAGCTAGCAACAAAAAGCAACACTTATACTTAAAAAGAGTTCTGTGTAATGTGTGACAGTGTGAAAGGGAAGGCTAGAGTGTGCAAAAATGTGTTTACCCTCTTCATCTTTGTGTGAGGTGCACACCACGTCTCGACAAATCTTCCTCTCCATCTCCACCTCCGCCTCGAAAAACGAGTCCACCAGCTCCTCCGTCATGTCCCCTGTTCATCAAGTATCACTCTTCTTCAATGTCATCATCACCAGCGCAATTTTTATCTCAATTTGTTGTCATGAACGTAATGTTGCAATTGTCATCGTAATCTTCCTGCACCATAATTATCATCAAACCAGACTTTATAATCCTTCGAATGATCACCAAACCGGATACCGGACTACACAATCAACGTTAACAGCAAATTAGGCAATCAGAACTCATTCAAGAGACATGTAAGCATGCTACTGACTAATGTGAGTGAGCAAGTAAGTGTGTGTGTAGAGGAAGAACGTGTGAGAGATCATATCCTCTTTGTATTTGTCCGTACTCTGCTTGTCCTCTCTGTCGCCGAGTCGGTCTTGGGCTTTCCGAAAGACACGTAGGTGGGTGGCAAAATCATCCACCAGGCGAGTGGTGAAGTAAGGCTGCCAGTCCACCTCTTTGGACCTTGACACACACACACACACACACACACACACAAGAAATGAGAATTGACAAAGGCAATATGTATACAGTACTAGAGCACACATTTAGTTTGTATTAAATCTTAATTGTCAAGGCTAAATATTTCAAGTTATCACTGTTGGCACACAATTCAGAAATTATATGACACCATGACAACCCTAGTGTGTGTGCGTGTGTGTGTGTGTGTGTGTGTGTCTAGTACCGTGTGGAGAACTGGACGAGGGCGTTCTGCAGTGTCTGTCTGATCTCCGATAAGAAAGATTCATCCTCGCTCAGAGTGTAGTACCAGTACTGGATGTAGTCCCTCAGAGCAAACTGGATCACCTAGAGACACAGACAGACACGTGGAGGAGAGAGAGGTCAGAAAAAGGAATGAGAGAGGGAGGAGCAGGGAGGTAGATAGAATGAGAGAAGGAGAACCAAGAGTAGAGGGAGAAACAGAGATGGAAAGAGAGAGAGAAAGAGAAAGAAAGAAAAGTAATCAGAAAGAGGCATGTAAACAGGGAAGAGAGAGATGTGGAGGAGAAGAGAGGGAAAAAGACAGAGGAAATTGAGGAAAGGGTAGGACAGAGGGAGAGAAGGAAAGGGGGAAAAGGGAGAGAGATAGTGGAAGAGGTTAATCAAATCATATTGAGTTGTGAGTTGTGAAACAGAGAGGGCTAAATAGTGGAATGAAAATGAAATTTGTTCAGTGATATTGTCTGGCACAAACACAAAATAAATTGCTGAGCTGTTCAGCCTGAGGGCACCTGGGTAAGTCAATCATTTAAGCTTTAGCTGTAGTATGTGACAAACAACGGGGATGCAGCTGAGTCACGTGATTAAACCAAGAAAACACACAATTTAATGTCATTTTCTCTCTAGAGCTGCGAGAGGAGCCACGTTCCCATCATATTTAGTAAGTAATCATATTGGATCACATTGATCCAAATATGAGGATCACATTGATCCAAATATGAGGATGTCTCTTCCCTCTCAAAGTTCAGAGAGCGCAGAATTGTTACTGAGGTGTGTTTGAATGTGAGTGAGAGTAAAACAAGAAGGAGCACAAGAGAGTGTGAATGAGAAAAAGAGGAAAAAAGAATCAGAGAAACTGAGAATGTGCCAGAAGCAGCAAGATCACATAGTTATTTCAGAGAGCATCACATGGTGTCACGCACAGCTATGCAGGAGCACATGGCACACATGCTGCTGAAAAGACTGTAGTGTGCATTCTCAGGAGAGGAGAGAGACACACCGACAAGTAGTCAGTCATCTGACCATCACAAATTGCTGTGTCTGCATTTAACTCTGCTGGCCTTGCTGAGGACCACACCTTGCAAGCTTTTTTTTTTTTTTTATTACAACCATTGTAACCACTAGTGCAGGATGGGAAAATGACAGCAACCACTAGACAAAGTTCAGTAAGTCTGTCTTCTCTGTCGGCCACTTTGACTGGCAACCAAACTATCATTTGGGAGGTCTATCTAAACATTTGTTTGGCTAGATAAAGCTGTGAATCCACCAGCTGCACCAGCCAGTTGGTGAAAACGTTATTTCCTAGCCCTGCAATGGTCTTTTCCTTTTACATAAGCCACATGACACACGATAGAGCCTTGATGCAACACTGCCAGATTAAGAGAATAGGAACTTTCAGTTCAACTTTCTGTTAGGGACAGGATTTTGTCTGTCAAGACTAATCCAGTGACACAGAATAGACAGAACACAAGCAGCATACTTCCTGAGGGCATCATGCATGGAGGCTTTAGGGGGTCATGCAGGGTTTGACAGTAAGGACTACCCAATTGCCTGGGGCCAGTAAATTGTTGACCTGGGCCAGGTGATTGGTCAGACAGTGGCCTCATTGGGCCAGTGCCCAAAAAGTCTCTGGTCTTACTATTTGTCACCGTAATAACCCTATTATCTTTGCCTCTCTACTCTGGGTACTTCAAATTACAAAGCAAGGAGGAAGCAGGAACAGTTTCCTTGGGTTCAAAATTATGAAACAATCCTGTACTGTTTGTATCATTTGTCGGTGATTTCAGAGTAAGGTGTATTGAGTTGTATGAAAAAGTGGTTATTTTCATTTTTGCCTGTGGGCCAGTAAAAACATAGCAAGTAAAACTCTGACCTACAGGCCCAAAAAGGTAGGTGGAAAAAAAATCTTAATGTTGAGCCTCGGTCATGTGTGTGACAAATGTATTCATTTCTTTGTTCCCCCAATTTGACTGTCAATGGTGCAGCTTCGATAGAGGTGCCAATTGCACAGGAGTTCACCAATACACTGCACCCAACACAATGTCTCACACTCACTGTCTCTCACAAACACATGCACACACCTGTTGTAGTGGTTCATCTATGAAGTTGGAGCCAGTCAGTCTCCTGTCAATCTTTATGGGCTTCAGCTCCAGCTTCATCTCATCCAACGTCTGTTAAAGAGACAGACAGAGAGAGAGAGGCAGAGGAATCAAATCAATGACAACACTCATTATCTGCATGGTAACTGGCTGGCTGAGTGCATCAAGGGAGGAACTTTATAAACGTTCATAAATGAATTTGTTTGTTTTGGTGAGATCAATCTGTGTGTCAGTGCATTTGCCAAAAATGTGTGTGTGCACGCTTGCGTGCGTGCGTGCCTGTGTGTGTGTGTGTGTGTGCTTACCTTCAGTATACCAGTTTGTGTGGGTGACAGGTAGGAGTGCTCGCACTTTTCCAGGTGCTTCTCTGAGTTGATCTTCCCATAGAGCAGAGTGACCACAAAGCCCCTGGAAAACAGAAGTGAGAACAAGAGATCTGCTAAAAACTCTCTTTTTCTGTGTAAAATATTGGAGTTATTGTGAAAGAGCAGGCTTGTGAATGAATGATGTGTGCTCACCCTCCAATGAAGCAGAAGATATAGAAGGCCAGGTAGAATATGGCGAAGGGTCCAAAGGTGACGAGGAACAGCACCACTCCAAGACCCCCCCATCCCCAGATGGACAGACTGGCCTGGAACATGAACATGAACACGCACACACTAAATACTCTGAAGATTACATTTTAACCAGTACAGCCTTGCTGACTTTACTGACAAGTCATTATGTAGCCATTTGACTTGGTCTAAAGACATCCCCTCAACCGCAGGGTGACCTAAGTGGTTTTGGCTCGTGTTGTGCTCTCACACTTCTCTCTCCCTTCTTTTCTGTCCATCTCCTAAGCACTACCGGAAAGATGATGTGATCTTTACCTCCACCAACATAAATTTTCCACATAAAATTGTCTGGGCTCGGCAGCTCACTCGCTTTTTAAAAGGAAAAGGAAAAATCAAAAAGCAACTGTCAGTGACTAAATGTGATGATCAGGATGTTGTACAGTACGTGTCTCCTCAGAGCAGAGAAAAATCACTGTTCTACACTTTGGATGTCAGCACAGGGAAATATATCATTTAAAAAAAGAAAAGCATTATGGGGTGTGGTAATGTTAGTGTGAGAGAGACAGTGTGAGTGTGTGTGTCACATCCTCAAGTTTCCTGCTATTGTCAGTGCAGGAAACCAAGCTCTAGCTTCTAACTAGCAACCCCATTACTCTCTGAACCTGCCTACCAATAATGCTATCTTGCTAGCTTTCACATGCTAGGCTAATGCTTGATACCATGGTTTCATTTATACAACCTAAAACGCTAATGTTACTTAGCCACTCAATACTTACAGTCATTGAAGGCCAGGCTAGCCTGGCAGGTCAAAGCTAGCTCTGTCACCGCGTAAGCAGCACTGGCACAGATAGCAAGCTAATACCTGCTCAGGTCAGCTAAACATGAGTTGAGGGTTTTTAAACTGTAGTGACATCCAGGCTGGCTACTGATACTCACTTGCATTACATTTTCACTTGCCCCCCTTTCAGAGGGACATCAGAGTGCAAGGTCAGCACCAGAACAGCCCCTGGAGCTGGTAGGCATTCAGCGTTTTACTCAAAGACACTTAAGCATGGTCGGATGCTTGTCGGCATGGGGGCTTGAACCGAAGTTCTGGATGAAGGATGGACTCCATGTTCACTACCCTACCCTGCTGCCAAAATGAACCGTGTGCTCAGCTTTGTTGGCATTCTTAAACATTCTTGCAGTGGGAAGTGCAAGTTTCCAGGCAAGTGCAGGTGTGTGTGTGTGTGTGTGTATCTCAAGAGGGAGGTTCTCTGTGAAGGATGAGCCTGCCACAGCACTCCACTAAGGGGAACTTTACCACTCCAGCAAGTGCAGGCTGGTCAAATGAAACTAGGCCATGCACAGCTTAGCAAAGCAATAATATATGTAGTAATAATATATGTAGCGTCATGGGGTATGGTGAAAAACAACTTTATTTACACTTTATTTACAGACGTCACACACAGTCACACAAACAGACACATACATACTCTCAGACTCTGTGGGGTCATCAGATAGTGTTACTGACAGCCACAGTGTTTGGTGTCTGATCATCAGCAGTGATGATCTCAGCTGCCCTGGATTCATACTACAGTTCCTTAGCTAAGCAGCTCCACTGAGAGATCCAGATAGGGGTTGACCGAGCTTCCTTAGGACACTGTCACATTGTTCTCTCTGCTGCAGCCAGCTATGGACAATCGGATGACACACATTAGACTAGCTGCCAGCTGCGTTACACTCGGAAACATGGCCCAGTGAGCTTACTATGTATAGCATGACCGCAATACACAGGCTGGCTATTGTAGAGAAATGATGTTGGGCGATGAAAAGGGTCAGGACAGGGTCTCTCAAAGTGATTTATAGGTAAGGTGGGCAGTACAGATCAATATTTCATTGTATTCATTCATTTCATTGGGACTAAACTGTCAACTGAGTTCCAGAGCGAATACAGCGGTAATTCGCGACCTCTCTAGGAGTCACCCCAAGGAGGACCATTATTTTTAGGAGCAGCACGCCCAGGTAACTTAAGCCACATTGTTTCATCGTGGCTATTTTAACTTTAACGTCAGTATATCTGACTACATGAGCAATAATAATAGAATAATAGTCTTTTGCTAATAAGTAAAATAAATATTGTAACTACTTTCACTGCATTTACTTTTACTGCATCACTTTTTGTTTCTATTTACGTTAGCCAACCTTACCGTATTTAACATGGATACCACATACTGTAAAAAAACCCAACACATTTTAAATAAAAACCGAATGCTGATGGTTGTAAATGGCAGTAGGACCGACTGAGCTTGCTTCTGTTGACTGATAGTAAACCCATACCTATGGGCTACTAATGTGGTAACGGTAGCACCTCTGAACTGACTGAATGCCTGAGAAGTGAGAACACATGACGCATAGTAGACAAGTCAAGGTTGTAGAATGTGTCCAAACCAGCTTGGCCTCTTTCGCAAGCCATCACTGGCTGGGACAATAGCTCTAATAGTAGGGCTAGGGCTCTGGGAAGACATACGGACAGGCCACAGGGGTATACTATTCCTACAATTGAGCTAGGAGTGGTTGAAATATGGAGGAAAGCTATTCACAGAACACTTCGTCGCCTGCCACATGCTTTGACTATCTTGAACAAACTGTTCTCTGACACGTAGACAAATCTCTTTTGGCCATAACACAGAAAAGTGATCAGGCACAAGAATGTCTCAATTTCCAAGAAAACCAATTTGAACTCAAACTTAATGAAGTTTGTGCACACCTTCATCAACATTTGCACCAGGTTGACCTGTAATAACGACTGATCTGTTTACCTTTCACCCTCACTTGTCTGAGTCACAGTAAACACAGAAAATGCTGTAGTTCTCCACTGTTGACAATGTTCAGAGCCTTTGAGCGGCCCAAAGTCATCATCGACACATTTATTACTACCAAGGCTGGGCTATGCGCTAGCAGGTGACACACACACACACACACACACACACACACACACACACACACACACACACACACACACCATACACATAACATGCACACACAATGTAGTTCACTATGTCTCCGTTTAATCCAGTCTCTCTCTCTCTCTGTCTGTCTGTCTGTGTCTCTCTCTCTCTCTCTCTCTGTCTCTCTCTCTCTCTCTCTCCCTTTCTCTCTCTCTCTCTCTCTCTTCATGAATGTCTCACCATCCATCTTTCATTCAGGTCTCTACACTCATGATGTTTTTTCCTCATTTTCTTTCCCTCTTTCACAATTTAATTCAG
>OOFE01013945.1:0-13036 GCA_900323365.1 Monocentris japonica | reverse complement strand
AGCAGATGCTCTTATTGAGAGCGTCTTCCAGTGAGTGCAGCAGTAGCAAAAGCTTCAATGTCTAGATCGCCAACATTACAAGCAACCAATAGGAAGGAGCTCCAGGGTCAGAGGTCACAGCATCCTGATCATATCCTCTAAGAGAGAACTGCCAAGACAGAAATAAAACAGGAGGAGGCGATAAACTTTTTTTAAACCAGAGAAGTCGAAGAAAACCTATGACTTTATGTGGGAAATATCTCAAAGAGTGTTTGGACTGAGATCCTTACATGTGCACCGAGAAGCCTTCCTTCCTTCTGTCTTATACAACAGTGCAGAGGGTGGAACCTGCAGGTAGGCTGGTACACCCACCTCTTCCTCTATGGTGTCCTCAGCCATGTGTCTGATGGTCACAGGATTCACTTCCTTAGCAGTAATTGTTTGCTGCGTTTGATTTAGCAGACAATTAGCGGCGTCAACAGCTACCCACAATGCCTGCGTGGCGTGACGGGGGGTAAAATTAACTTATCATGGGAAACAATAGCAGCGTGACTCTAGACACACACCAGCCGCTGGGTTTCGGTAAAAGCTTGGTGTTGAGCGAGAGCTTGACTTTCAGCACACTGGTGGGATTGGATGAAAGTCCTGTACAGGAGTCAGACATGGCGGTGCGATGCAACGGTGTAGTGGAGGGTAAACGCACCTCTTCTTCTGTGGCTTCTCAGTGTCATCAGGAAAATAAACTTCTACTATTCCTGTTTGTTTTCCTCGTGCTTCTCTCTCATGCTCACCACAGGGTTATTATGAGGGCTGATTGTGGTGTTTTATCAAAAATCAAATCTCCGCCAGTCGATGTCCAGTGGTGATATAATGGAGGATCCTCTCTGACCACAGCTGATTGATATTGTTTTATTATATGTTGTTTTACACCAGATGTTGGACCGAGATGACCAATACAATGTGGTGCAGGGATATTTTACTCATCAGCTTCAGTCTGTAAAAACCTGCAGTGAAGCCATCATGAAAACCCTTAGTGTCCCATGATGGCCTTCATGATGTTTCACCCTGACAAGAATAAACCTCTGGGGAAACACTGAATGCTTTACAGATTGATGAGATCTATCAGTTGAAGAGGATCTCAGGGTGAAATCTACCTTTAAAGTTGTTGAACATTGGCACAAAATATCGGTATTGGCCTTCAAAAACTCATCGGTCTGACCCATGCACTCCTTACTGTTACATGTTTGTGTTATTGGTGATCTAGGAATTGATGCTTACTCTACTGTTGCACTAGTTCTACATCTGGCTGCTCTGGAGAAGAGCATCAGCTAAATGACTAACCTGTAAATGTAAAGCAACAGCCCCACCTCTGCAGGGTGTGGTGGGGGCTATCCATACCAACAGATCATCACCAGTAGTCTGGTAATCTCGTCCTGTCTTCAACTGTTTTAGATCCTCTCTTCTTTCACAGGAGAGAGGAGAGGATCTCCAGATGATGGCTGGTTACCTGCCCAAGTAGCTGGTAGAGCAGAACCGATCAGCCACAGTAGAATGTGATCAATATTTTCCGACCCTAGCGACAAAACAAATAAATCATTAATACCTGTGTGGTATTGACAGAGGGAAAATGGCTGGTTGATTATCCCACCGCAGATGTTTCTCCAGTATGATATTACCCAGGGTGCTTGTCTGTGTTTACTACAATCTCCTGTAGCCGCTGGGAAGTTCAAGATTCAAGAGGGGATGGAAATTATTATTACATAAGTTGTATCTGTGAGAAATGGTAGTAATAATATTTGCTAACGAGAGAGATGCCATCCATCCCCCCCCCGGCTGCAGCCTGCCGACTGTTCTGGAGTCAGCTGGCTAGTATGCTCACACAGTTTCAGACTAAGTATGAACTAACCGTCTGCCTGTGTTTGCTGCTCTCCATTGTGTCAGATGTGTTCAGCAGGGTTAGACTGATAAACTGGTTTGCCGATGTATTGGGTCGATATTGTCCTTTCCTGGCCCGTCAGTATGATGGAGGTTCCTCCCTGACCACAGCTACATAAAACAGTCTATAAAACCTGCACAGACATTTCATTTTTTCCACTAAATTGTTAAATAATGCTTTTTTGTAAATGAATTCTTCATTTAAACATAGTAGTGTCTCCCAGAGTTTCCCTACCATTGAACAGTGGGGGGTCACCCCGCCTGAGAGTTATTATGGGTTTCAATGAAGAGTTTTAGTGTCCCATGATGGTCTAACTATCGCCGCACTGTGTAGTTTTGTGTTTGACAGTGTTGCTTTGCCCTGTGCCTCCGCCAGAGACCAGCTTCCTCCTGGGAAACGCCCAGATCGTGGAGTGGCCTGTAGTCTACAGCAATGACGGGTTCTGCAAGCTGTCGGGCTTCCACAGGGCTGAGGTCATGCAGAAGAGCAGCACATGCAGGTAGACTGATGACATTTCTGACTCCAGTTTGTATTAGTGATATTTAAACACTAACATCTGTCCCATACTGTACTATTATTATTGCTTTGTGCAAGGCTACAGCATTATTTGCTATTGTAAAGTAGCGATAATAACTTGTTGTAATGCTCTTTAATCTTACTGCTTTATTATGATTGCTGTCGCAGCCAAACTAGGTAATATTATCCATTAAATTGAATCTGTATTTGTGTTTACATGACTTGGCAACTGGATGTATGGTTTGCATCCTGTGCATCCCCTGGGTTACATGCTGCTAATGGAAAGGGATTTTTTAATGGTTCACTTCATATGGAACTCATATGCTTTTATTGTTAAAAAACAATATATTTTTACAATCTTCTATTAGTTCTAAGCACACTACAGCACGACTCGTTTTTTAACACTACTAGATCATGTCTTTTTCAAAGAGTTTCACTTATCCTGCAAAAATCACTGAACCCATCCTTTTGTTATTTAGTTTGATCCATTATTTAAGGATATTGAGAGGAAAGAAACCTGTGAAAAGTGTCAGAAGTCTTTTTGTTCTGCCATCGTGATCATTAAAAGCGCAGTGTGCTGCTCTGGAGAGCTGTATACATGATGCTAAGTTAGTTTACCGCTGAAGAGCCGCTCCAATATCACCCAACAAAAGTGTGGAGCTCAGCAAAGTCACGCTACAAAACATCCTCAGCATCTGCTGTTTCCACTCGCTCTGAAAGGGAGAGATGGCCCACTGCTCAGCGAGACGTTGAAATGAATCCAATTTAGAGCTGCCAGGGGAGCCGGGCTGGTCCGGCTTCAGGGCATTGTCTTCCTCGCCTGTCAGTCAAGATGTTTAAAATGTGACTCCAAAGGACTCCTCCTGTCCTCAGGCGTTCCTTGGACCTGCCCGCTGCAGAGGTCTCGTCTAACCAGCGGCTAAAAAGGCTCCCTTGGACACTGAGTTAAGTGGGATTAGGGACGTTGAGATTTATCCGTCCAGTCCCCGCTGCTCTGAGCTGAGGAGGGCACCGACACCAACAATCCACTCAGATGTGACATGGAGAAGGATATAGCCGCCGGGCGAGGGGTGAAGCTTCTAGGATGCTGCCAGTGTAAAGGCTTTCCTCTGTGATAGTGGCTTGATCTGTTTGTTTCCTACAGCACAAGATTGTTGCTAAGTGGAATATATCCACAGGAAGTTGACTTGGTGGTGCTGGTGCAGAGCTGCAGTAAATACTGACACAGTAAAAAGATAACAGGACTTTAATTATAGTGCAAAGGGACAAATCAAGGCATGCATTAAAGTAATGCACAAGATTCTTGTTTTTTTTCTGCACTGCTCTTCCCAGAGATCACCTGTCAATCAAACAGTGTGTCCAGCACTGTGACGTCTTTCTCCTTGGATTTTCTGTTGATGGAGTTTGAGTTCCTGTAGGTGGCGCTCTTTTCTTTGTCTGTTCAGCCATGGTGGCTATCGCTGCTCATGCTAACTACCCAATTCTTCTTCTGTTGAAACGTAAAACACATCATTTCCTGTCTCCAGAGGGTTTCTCCCAGGAAAGACCTACCTGACACTGAGTGTTTAGAGCAGCAGATGGAAAAGCTTCATGACCTGGTAGAGGAGAGGACACATTTATTTAGCCTGTATGAAAAAGTTGCATTGTTACTTTAACAACAAGACAGTGATGGTTAGCTGACCAGATACTGGTTAGCTAGCTAACAAGCGACATGATCCAAACACTAACTCTTCACAGCCATTGTTGCCATGAGCTGAGCTCCAATATGTCGCCTGAAACTCTCTCTCTCTATATGGATTGGATGGGGATCTATAAATACTGGTGTTTTTCCTGCTTAGCTCTGCGTCTCTGTGTGTAGGTCCTGGAAGACTAAAGTAATCACTCAGACTAATTCTATTAGTAGTGATTAAATATCTCTCGCCCTTTAAGGATAACTAGAGCCAATATAAACCATGCCAGGAACCGCACGCCGCACCAATCCAAAACGCCCCCAGAAACCTTCACTGCGAGGTAGATTTATGTTGCTGTTTCCTCAGTTTACTCTGCACAAACCAAACATAAAATGGTAATGGCCACTTTATGGCAAGATAAAAGATCGGCAATGCCGTTACAAACATGTGATATACAACACGGGGGCGATGGCCAAGGCCTCGGGTCAGTATTGATCGGTGGTGCTGCATGCTTTCTCACTGCTCGTTTCCTTTCCAGTTTCATGTACGGAGAACTGACGGACAAGAAGACCATCGACAAAGTCAGACAGACCTTTGACAACTATGAGTCCAACTGTTTCGAAGTCCTGCTCTACAGAAAGAACAGTGAGTGCTCAAAAATTGATAGCTCTTTTTTTGACATTGCATCGCAGTTTAAAATTTTAAACCACTCGTAATCTTGTAGCTGTATCAAATTATTTTTAGGGGGGATGGGCAGGTCAGTTTAGGTGGATAAGTAGTAGCTTATCCAGAGCGACATCAAATGAGAGCAACAGTAGAGTAAGCTTTAATTCCTAGATCACCAACATCACCAACATCACAAGCCACCAATATTAAGGAGTGCAAGGGCCAAAGTGTGCAGATAATAGATACAGAAATAGTAACAAATGTTCCTGTCTCCCTACAATGATCACCTATGACAGAAAAAAAATAAGAGGCAGGGAGAAAAGGTAAACAACAATGAAACATAAATAAAATAAACAGAGTTGTGGCATTCAGGGTTTTGCAACTTTTTCCATCTCTTGGTTTCTGAAAAAAAACGTATGACAAGATGACAGACAGAATCAGACAAACCTCAGTTGCTTCGAGGTGGATCTGTACGGAAAGAACAGTGAGTTCCCAAAACTGATGACCGTGTTTTTTTGATATCACGTCGTAACATCACATCTGTTGGAATATGGGCAATTTCAACCATTTACATCACGTACATGGACCAAAGTAGCTGGATCAAATCATTCTGTGTGATTATGGGTACTTTTGGTGACGTGGCTTGTACTGTCAGAACAGAACAGTACTCTGATCCCATCTGTTCAATACTCGTCAATACAATTCATTTTCAATATTTCATTTAATGTCTAGCAGATTATATTGTGTATAACTTCAATATTCCCACTGTAAATAAATAGGAAGCCATGCAGGGAATTTGTTCTCCCAGAAAACTTTTTCCAGAATCCAAAATTGTCAATTAGAAGAAGAAAGCTTTTGCTTATTCAAAACTTTATCTTGTTGAAAGGGGAGACAAGAAGAGCAGGTAGCGCAAAGGTATGTGGGTCCATCCAAGACATTTCAGCATCCAGTAGAAGAAGACGTTATGGTGCACCACAGTAGAGGAGGCCTTCTAGGGTATCGTGGCTTTTACACAAACAAAAGCCAAGCCGCGCAGGATGGGAATTATGAACACGGTTTGTCTCTCTGAAACAAGCTTTTCTATAATGAATGTTCTGTGTTGTTTCTGCAGGAAGTCCAGTGTGGTTCTACATGCAAGTGGCTCCTATCAGGAACGAGAACGACAAGGTGGTTCTGTTCCTCTGCACTTTTAAGGATATCACCCTCTTCAAGCAGCCCATCGAAGACGAAACCACCAAAGGTGAGAGTCTCACTGGAGAAGGCACCGTTTCCCAAAAAGCATCTTGGCACAGAGAAAGTTTTTGTTCATATTATTTTTAGGGTATTGCTGTTTTATTATTATATAGTTCACAGTAGAGAGTTACCGTAAAGAGAGACAGACGTGCAACCAAGGCCTCTGATGGATTTGAACATGATGGTCCAAGTACACAGTGTGTGCCTCGGCTCACCGAGCCACCAGGATGTTCAAAAAAGATTATTTTTATGGCACTTCTGTTTTATTAGATAGTAAACACTGAAGAGTTACAGGAGACAGGGAGCCATACACAGGATGACATGTGACAAAATTTGTGAGCAGGAACCAAAGGAGTACATGGCAGGATGCCCCACAATGTAATGGGATGCCAATTGGCTTATGGTGCAACTTTGAGAGTCTTAGGACATGTAATTTCCTCCTCCTCCTCCTACTTCTTCTCATTCTCCACCTCCTTCGTCTTGTCACTCTCCTCCTTAATTGTCTTCTCAGCTTCTCCTCACTCCTCTTCTTTTTCCTCTCTGTCTTCTCTTTTCCTTTTCCTTCTCCTTCTCCTTCTGTGGCTGGATTTGAAAGAGTCCCGTCTTGTTTTACTGAGGAATGGGGATGTCTGAAGCTGTCATGTTGTGTTTGAAGAGGTTCTGATGCTGTCAGGAATCACAGGAGATGTGGGTGGTGGTGTCCTGCTCTGTGCCTTGACTGATGCACAGTGTCAGCTTCGTGCCTTGGGAGTTGTTCTCGGCACTGCTAAGCGGGTGTGTTTGTCCTTTGACAAGGATCCCCCCCCCACCCCCGCTGTCTCCTTTCTCTCTTATATACATACACATGCATGTAAACACGTGCGAACATGTCCTCACCCACACGACCACACTCAAATACATGCTTACACTCACACATACAAATGCATGTACACACATACATACACAAACACAGCCTGACCATCACGCCCCCCTGCTGCACCAACCCAGAGACCTGCAATTACTTTCTTCATTCTTTATATGTGCTTAGTGACACGTGACTAACAGGGGTTGAACATGCAATTAGAGTTTGACTGGAACCGATACTGACATATCAGCTTTACAGTTCGTTTGGCTTGGCTACTGTTGTCATTTCAACAAGCTGACACCTCATCTAGTCGAACGGTTGCAGGAATGCTAAACAAAACAGGAACGTTTCAGAAGATGAAATCAGCTGGATCTTTTAAATGTCTGTGCAATATGTTTTTTTTACAAATTGTTATATTTTGCATTTAGACACAACTTGACAACTAAGAATCAGTGTCACTCTATAGGCCAAGTATAATAAATGTACAGGAAGTTGTATTGGTGGCGTCAGTGTACAAATTGACAAGTCGTGCAGTAACACAAGTACATACTGGCACAAATGGTACAGGAAAAAGGACCTTATTTACAGTGAAAAGGAGACAGGGCAACTTCGATTAAAGGATTACATGTTCATCTATGAGTTGGGAAATTCTACAACCGCTTGGGTTTATGAAACCTTTTCAAAACCAATTAGATGAACTCAAAAAGTCATGGCTGCCAAGCCAATAAAAGGCTGTTTTTCTTCATTTCTGAAAAGTTGACATTTTGAAAATATAAGGTTTTCACCTGGCAACAGCAATATATACATTTAGCTATCTGTCACTATATACATTCAGGCAGCAATGCCAACAGTAAAGAGTATCCAGCAGTGCTTTGAAGATTTTTGTTCCAAAATGAGATATCTGTCATTCGAAAAAATACTACTGATTCCTAAACTACTGATTTCTGGCGTAAATGTACTTTAGTATGGATTATTGTTGAAGTTATGAACTATCTCAAGACCTTTCCTAACATAATGGTATCATTTTAAGGGGAGGAAATCAGCTGTGTTTGTGAAGTATTGAACAGTAAACATCAGGTAACTCCTCAACTTGACACGTTGGAACGAAGAATGAAACCCTTCATTTGTACATCGTCTCTGTAGTTGAAGTTAAGCCACAGTGAAATCTCTCCATTGACATATTTTCCCTAGAGATAAAGCTATGAACTATACATAGACATACACAGACAATCTTAGCTTAACCCCAGATATTTGATAGCTAATATCTCTCTGAATTAAATAAACTTTATTTCTGTTGCTTTATTTTTGTAGTATTTAGTAAGGATGGTTCTGTGTGTCATAGCTCAGTAAACAACCATGTCCTTCCTGATGTTCTTAGTTCTACCAAACCAAAGTTGTATTTGAGATGGAAAGATTACCAAAATATCCTACTCAGGTACAAGTGCTGTTACTTCACTGAAATGTTACTTAAATAGAAGTAAAAATACTGGTGGAACAATCGATCTAGCTAAGAATAAAAAGTAGCTGAGTAAAAGTTACTGAGTTTCTCCACTTCTGTTTCTTTTGCTACGAGCTATCCAACTAGCTAGCAGGGCGAGCAAACTAGCTAGACAGCAACCAGGCTAACTCAAACCAATAGTACTGTTGCTAGATAGTCGTCAGCTAAGCTACTTTCAGGGATAAATTTGAGCATCTAATGTTACAGTTAGTGAACATTTAGTTAGCTGTTCCTACTTGCTTGAACAGCTTTGATGTAGATGTAATTTACGGCTGGGCAGTTTCTGTTGCGATGCTAATGGAGAGACGGCAAAATCTGAAATGGCTGAAATTTAAAATGTAGAAGACCAACACCGAGGTTTAAACATACTCATGTCCAAGTAAAATTAGTGCTTTCAAAAAAGTAGAAAAAAGTACACACAAAACTACTCAGATACAGTAACAAGAATAAAGCTGGAGCTGGTAGGGATTCAGTGCCTTACTCAAGGACACCGGCAGGGCAGATGCTTTCTTGAACCTGGGTCTTGGCGGTCTTGCGGTTGAAGGGTGGTCTCTGTACTCACCCTGCTGCCCAGTAGGTAGTAGATAGTACTTACACTGGAGAGAGAGGAGGGGGGTGACACGTGACAAAGTTATGAAAGCTCGGTGTACTAGAGCTGGTTATCCTTGGTAAGCCCTTCAAGAGTGATACCAGCCCTGCACAAAGTGCATAAGAAAACCAGTTCTTATGCACTTTGCTGTTGGAGTTGACTGACAACCTGCGACAAGACCAAATCCAACCACTACGGCACTTTTTAAGCCACAATGTGAATTTGACCAGCCAGTGATTAGGGGGGTGGGAGAGGCCGTTTGAAGGGAAGGGGAGATTCGCTCCTGAGGGCGGTGGCAGCTGAGTTCGCTCCAGACCAAACTCCCTCTCAGCTCCATCTCTGGCTTCTCCTGCGGCTCAGCACGCCACAACGCGTCAACGTCAGCCGAGTGGGAGCAAGATCCCATGCTGCATGTCAAGGGGGGCTGGAGCCTATCCCAGCATGCATTGGGCGGAAGGCAGGGGGAACACCGTGGACAGGTCACCAGTCCCACACAGGGCTAACGCAGATAGACAGAAAAAACACACCCACGCTCACGTTCACACCTGCCGGCAATTTAGAGTCTCCAGTCCACCTGACTTACATGTCGTCGGACCGTGGGAGGAAACCGAAACCAACATGGGGAGAACACGCAAACTCCACACAGAAAGGACCAGGGCCGAGATTCAACCTTCTTGCGGTGAGGCGACAGTGCTAACCACTGAGCCGCTGTGCTGCCCTGTTTGAAAATCCTGAAACATATTGATTTGGATTGGAAACAAATGGATTATCTCACCCCATTACTTCACCAGTTTTATAAAAAAACAAGGTTTACGCAGGGAAGAGCGCATGCTGTATCACCTAAATGACCAAATGGAAAGCTGCCTCATAGAGCTGGTCAAAAAATAAAGCCTCTTTTCGCCTGTCACCTTCATGTGCACGTAAATGCTCATTGTTTTCCCCTCATACTAGTTATTTGTAGACGAGGGTAATTCACCAACACTTCGTAATACCAGCCAAGTTACCGTGGCTGTGAGAACAGAATCTCATACGTCTTATATATCTTTCTGCCATTCAGAAAGGCTGCTATGATCGCTGCATCGTCGCGTCAGGCAAGCAAGAGAAATGTTTCTGAGGGTTTGCTTCCTAGGAACTCAGATCAGATCAGAAAACTCTCCGATTAGAAAGAGGCTTTAGGGTGCAAGGGTGCCAGTGCTGGTGGATTAGTCTTACAGCTGCAGAAATTTGCTCTTGCAAAGGTGATGAAGGGGCTGTTTGCACCATGACTTGATTTCCATACATTTCTTAGTTAAGAAGACAAGTTTCCCTTGCAATGCGGTCTTAATGAATCTGTCCTGGAGGTGTTATGGGGCTAATTCAGCCAAACATCTGTAACAGGAGGTGTTCGATTGATAACCCCAATGACATACCTCGGGGTATAACAGAAGGGGGAGAGGAGGCGGGGCCTCTAACATCCATGCCAGCCATCCAAGTACCCACTGACCCAGAATAGCATGAGGGTAGCCACATCAGGTGCCAGGTACTGGTAAATGTTAAGTGACTTGTAAAGACTTGTTTTGCGGTGGATGTGTGCTGAGCAAACCCTCTCCATTGTGAACGTCTGTCTGCATTTCGGTGCAAACTGCTGATCAAAATCTCATGTTAGAATTCACTTTAGTGGTGCGTGAGCCAGTTCTGCTCCCCAGTTATTTTTAGCTCTCGCCTTATTTTTTTTTAAAATTCCCACTTCCATTGTGTTCCAGCCTGGTAAATCATGCAGTGTTGTATTCTTGGAGGGCCACTATTCCGCAGCATTACTAGAAACTGTGGAAAGACCTGTCTCTCTTTTCTTATCTACTCGTTCTGCGTTTTCCCTCTGTGCTGTATGTGAGGTCCTGTTGTCCTTGTGAAGCTGTCAGCATGTCTCTGCACGATGACACCCAAGACAAATTCCTGCGTTGTGCTTGGTGATCAAAGCCTTATAATGCATTATCCTGCTTCCTGCAGCCACGTTGGGCTACTACAGTATAGAATATCCGTATGACTCCTATCCTGCCTTTCTCTAGGAGAGCAGGTTAATTGCAAAACAAATGAAACCTTTTTGGCGAAGAGCTCTGTGGCGTATTTGAGGCTTTCGTATGGCTGTTATATAGAATATTACTCTGTGGAGCTGTTCTGCCACTGCATTAAACATGTACAGTATACAACAGGTTATGCAAGCACCACTGCAGCAATCTTCCTCCAGGGTGAGATGAGAACCAACTTTTGGGCTAAGAGCTTATTTGTATCTTTGGTTTTCCACGGCTGAATTTGTCTGTTAAGAGAATAACACACTGAGGATGTACAGTAAGTTACACAACCGCCATTACAACAGTCTTCCTTGAGGGGAGATGGGTTATTGAGACTCTTTGGCTGACCCTGGTGTTCTGCAGCCTATATGGGTCCTTGTACAGTATTGGTGTTTGCCTCCTCCCCCCCCCCACAGAGTAGTAAATGGCTGAATTCACATCCATGTGACGAGGGAATGAAAGGGGGATTTCAGGCGCCTGGAAGCCCAACGGTTAAAAGCTATTTCAAAGTCCACTTTTTATTTGTAATGGCCCCTACAGAGGGGCGGGTCAGTCATGCTGCGTGACGACTGTATGTGGTCTGTCTTTGTTGTGCTGCTCTTTGCCCTTTCAAACATGTTATTATTTTTAGACCAGTACAGTAACGCTGCCCTTCGGAAATGACTCCATTATGCTGTGTATAGATTGCAGTGTTTCCTCTGCAGCCATTCGGCAGCGGTTTGGTAAGCACCACAATGAACACCACCGCTGGAGAATTTAAAGTGATGGTATTTCCCACAGAAACACATGCTAACGTTTAGCATCAGTGCTCATATCAAAACAAACACAAAAACAGGGATGGATGAGGAGCTAGAACTAAAACGACTCCCCAAGCACCACCGACAGCAAAGAACAGAGGAGACGCTGGGCTGGGTCAGACTAGGAGAGAGCAGCGTTATGGTCATGGTCCATCAGCATTACAAAGGTCTCAACAATAAATGAATGCCAAGATAAAGTCATACATGAATTGAGAACATGTTAAAAAGGGAATAAAATCGTCAGGAACATTGAACAGGAATCACTAAGACATTCTGTCTTTGTGATTTAAACTCCCCAGGGAAGTTTTCTAGCTAAGCTTTCAGATTTACTACATATGCTGCATTCTGGGTGATTTTTTGTGATCCTCTATTGATCCCCTGGAGGAGAAATTCTCCTTTCGCTTCCCTCCACAGGGAGGTCAGAGCGCCTCGGCCGGCCACAGAGCAGAAACCCTGGAGCTGCTCGGGATTCAGGCTTGGTCAAGGACGCTTCAGCAGGGTGGGGGGGTGGTGCTTACTGTGACGGGGGTTGTGCCACGTTCACATCGTATCGGGTGTACAGTGAATACGAGCTGCCAACTGGTGAAAAAACAACTTTGTAGTGGTAGGAGTTGTTTTGTAGGCTGCAGTATCTCCCGTGGCGTCATGAATTGTGCAACTGTGTCAACACAAGTGGCAAACATGACAGTGAGTCTGCTGGGGTTGGTTCCCTTTGCTCCTCGAGGTCTTTCAGAAGAAGGTAATCATATCAGTTTAGGAAGGAGATGCACTTACGATTTCTGGTGACTCGTAGTTCTCTTCCCTTCCTTATTGTAAGTCGCTCAGGATAGAAGTGTCTGCTAAATGACTGGACTGTAATGTGATGAAAATCAGTTGATCATTTGAACAATTTCAAGGCATCAAAAAACACAAAAGGGTATCAGAAAGAGTGTTGGATTCATATGATCAGATCTCTCAAGTATTTGTTTCCATTTTTAATAACAAAATGAATTAAGCTCATAGTCTGAATCTATTTAGCAAAGCTAAACAACAACTGAGGGAACGATCACGATATCGGATGTGGGCGTTCCAACGAGTAAAACATGTTAACGCCTCCAAGTTGCAGCGATGACATCCTGTTCTTCTTCTGCTTCTTCTGATCTGACGTGAACAGCCTGGTCTGAAATCAGCATGATGTCTTAAGACGCAAATATCGCTCCATGCACGAAAAGTGAGAGAAATACGTTTCCCCTCCATGAAATGATTACGTGGAAGAAACTA
>OOFE01013942.1:0-14490 GCA_900323365.1 Monocentris japonica | reverse complement strand
GTCCCTGGTATCCAATCCACTCTCCGTTTACCTGGACTTCAGGTGTTCAGACAGAGCAGCAGATGTTCACAAAACGCTCCACAATTCCACTCTGGTGTTGGGAGGAACTCGCCATAGCAATGTAGCCAAAACCTTACAGTGTACACATCAAAGATCAAAGATTATACACTTGTAGATATTGCTTTTACCATACAAGTGAAGATAATGTGCAAAAGCATTTGTTTAAATTTATAACATTATTGCTATTTGATATTAGCTTGCTAGCTAGCTCATGTCATGTTGAATCTAGCCATGTTAAATATTTTTGGTGGGAAGTGACATCGCCTGCTGAAATTTGATTGGCTGCAAGATGAAGTGCCTGGAATTTCAATCTAGTGGATTTACCGACAAACATCCTGCTCTCTTTTGTTTAAAGTGAATGAATGCTAGTGCATCCGCTGATCGGTCTGAAAGCCTCTTACGGGGCATGCACACAGTGAGCAACGTGGCTGATGGGTCGCTCTATATCTGTGTAGTGGTCTGCAGCTACAAAGTTTTGAACAGGCAAATCATGTATTTTTGCTGCTCTGGTGTTGCCTTTCATAATGTTACGTCATTTGATGAGTTAACATGGATAGCTAGCAAGTGCTAATTCGGTAGCATTAATCAAAAAGAAAAAAACTCAGTAAAATGGCTTCAGGGCGTACCACTGTCCCAAACAATGGATCAACCGTTCTCCAAGCATCGTTTTTGAGACGTTTATTCCTGAAGTCTTTCAAATAAAAGTTGAGAGAACTGGGAAGCTTTGAATGGCTGGAATCAACTTCTGGTCCATTTTGCACTTGCCAGCCAGAATTATTGTTCATGAAACTAAATCACATCGGTGGGGAAACAAGGAAGCGTGGAAATCTGATTGGCTGCTGACAGCTGATGGCCATGAAAAGCTCAGCTGTCCACACCGGGTTTCCCTGAATTGGTTTACTGAATGATGGCAGCATTGGAAGCATTGTGCTGTTTTCATTTGATCTTAGAAACACCTTATTCACCTCCACTCATATGGACATCTGACTGGGATTAGCCTTGTATCTTTGAAGCCAAATGGGGTGACCTGTGAAGCCATAGTTGGTAATATAACCTTCTGATGTACAGTGAACACCTAATGACTCCTGTATATTCCAACTGGATGTCTCTGATCCTGGTGCAGTGAAGCTGTCAGGGCTGCACCTCCAGCTTCCACTGCAGTATTTGCTGGGGCTGTTTTGTTGTCGTTTGTGTTTACTTTGTATTGCACTGAATTTGATTGGCAACAATTAATGTTTACAAGATGTCATACTGCTGAACCGTGAGATCGGAAGGATTTTATTTGATGTCGCAGATGATGATGATAATGATGATGTCATCACAAATGAGTTTTAGAGATGTGTATTTAGAACAGGGTTTCCCATAACACACTTCAGGGGCTCCAACGTTTTCAGAAAGACCTCCGATGCATTTTGGGTTTTCAGATTCAGAACTTTATTTATTACAATGAGCTTAGATGAATTGGTGACAACATACCGACACATGGTGAAGGACAACAGGACAGTAGGAAGTAGTTAGGATGATAGTTTTAGACTGAAGTGTGTTTGTAAGTTATCTGCAAGATAAGTAAGGGTTTGTCCAATAACTGGGAAATATGTCACAGACAACAGTGAGCATTTTGTCTGCTTGGAGATAACCACACACTGAAGGGCCCGAAAACAGGTGGCCAGCAAACGTTTTTCTTGGACCAAGCATAAATTCCCTGTTATTGTCAACAGTGACTGATTTGTTTGAGCTATTTTTAGTGAATCAGGAGTAATAATTTGCAGTGGTTCATAAACAAGGGGTTGAACAAGCCATCAGGAGCCATCCAGAGCCACCAGGAGCCACCAGGAGCCACCAGGAGCCATGAATTTTAGTTTGAGTGTTGATTAGCCATTTAAAAGACGTCTACATGGTTTATAGTCTTCTGAAGTTAGGCGACATGGGGTTTAGCAGAAGTCTTATCTTGTACACATGGACTCCTCTGGTCATATTTCTGATATTTACAGCTGCTTATGCATTGAGTAAATATGTAATAATGTATTTACTGTTTGGTCTACAACTGGACAACACAGACAAAATGTTACTGGGCTTTATGAGACATAAAACAGAGATGCCACATTGAGAAGCCGTCTGGTGCTCAGTGGGACTGGAGGCCAGTATGGAGTCAGTCTTGCTTGACTCATTTGACTCGTGGAGGTCTGCCTTGTGGTTTACACAATGAACTAAATGAACAATACAAGTTAATTCCCCCAAAAACATCCCACTTGCCGTCACTAACTGTTGTTCGAACCTCAAATACCTAATTTTGTTGTAAGGTTCAGATTCATACGGTGAAAAGGTTTTGGGCCGATGTTCCTCCTGTACTTTCTCCTGTTTTATTTTGGTCTGCCAGATCAAGGCAGTGCCACACAACAGAGTGTTTTATACTACAAAGATGTTCAAATATCAGGAACAATATGTTTGCGTTTGTACGATACAAAGGAGCTCCACCTGTTTATTTCAATGATGTTATTTCATTCTGTTCATAGCAAGATTCGTTATTCTATTTAATAAAAAATGACATCGTCTCCACTATCGTAGTTTTGTTTCCTCTTCCTCTTAAATTGCAAAACATATGGCATATGTGTTTTTTCTCCCTGTTCTGTACCCATGATGGCACATTATGGGATGTTTCACCAAAAAGCGGTACACACAAGCATGTTGGTGAGAAACCAGATGGTTTTGGTTCTGGTCCATTTTAAAAGGATGCTGAGCACCACAAATAAGCACCGATCCTGATCAGTATTCCAATAGAAAACCAAAGGAACTGGTACTGTACCACAGCCGTAGTGGGACCAGTATGGGTACAACAGGGTACTGGTACTCTACCACAGCCGTAGTGGGACCAGTATGGGTACAACAGGGTACTGGTACTCTACCACAGCCGTAGTGGGACCAGTATGGGTACAACAGGGTACTGGTACTCTACCACAGCCGTAGTGGGACCAGCATGGGTACAACAGGGTACTGGTATTCTACCACAGCCGTAGTGGGACCAGCATGGGTACAACAGGGTACTGGTACTGTACCACAGCCGTAGTGGGACCAGCATGGGTTGAACAGGGTACTGGTACTCTACCATAGCCGTAATGGGACCAGTATGGGTTCAACAGGGTACTGGCACTGTACCACAGCTATAGTGGGACCAGTATGGGTACAACAGGGTACTGGTACTGTACTCTTATCTCACAGGAACTGGGGGCTTTGTGGCTTTGTGAGAAATGTAGAAATAAAGTTACGATTTTTCTTATCACTGGACTGAAATGTCGCTGACTTTATCTCTCTGCTGACACTCCTCCCCACCCACCTTCCTCTCCTCCATCACCACAGCCAGGTTTCTAGAAGGAGCTCCCCCCTGTTTAATAGCACAAGAGTTATAAGGAGTAGTTACACACCGCTGTGGTCAGGTGAAAACCTCATAGTAGCAGCTCTTTCTGAAACTCATAACCCAGTCTGCAGCTTCTCAGCTCCTCCCAGCCCGTCAGGTCAGCTTCTCAGCTCCAACTCCACCAGTCTTCTCAGGTCAGCTTCTCAGCTCCAGTTTGATTGGCCAGCTTTCCAGCTGAGACTGTGAGGTCGGTGTAACCTTTTCTGCAACTGCGTTGTGTTGATAAATGAGGAACCTGCTGCCCGTCTAGTTCCCTCTCTCCAGCTGGAAGACAAACACAAAGGTTAAAAACGCCATTCAGGCAGAACTGGATGCAGGGAGAACCAAGCAGTTTGATTCTCTCCTGCATCCAGCCCACGCCTCAACCACTCCCCCTGCCCCATCTCCAAAATGTCAATTTTTCAGCCTTGTTTTTAGCTTGACCTCCAGGCCTTTTTGAGTTTATCTAATTGGTTTTGGAAAGCTTTCAAAAACCCAAAGATCATAGAACTTTCTCAACACACAGAGGAGCAAGTAATCCTTACGGGTTACAAGGTTTTCACACAGCAGAGATGATTATTCTCAGGTTTGGAGATGGAGAGAGAAAAAGTGTATGGGAGATTATAGGGGCAAAAAAACATCAATCCTATTACATTATAGAGTTTAAACCAATTTATTGTGACAACAACTGTAGATATAAGTAAGCCGAACTGACAATATATTATATTTCTTTTAGATTGTATGATGAGTTAGATTTCTTAGTAAGAAATCAAAGTTTCTAAATAAAATGCTGTTGAATTTGACTGCACCATGTTGACGTTGAACTTGGCCTCCTGCACGTCGATACAAATGGAAATGAAGAAGGATGGAAGTGGTTTGGGTTGGACGAGTCAGAGTTGTGACAACAGAATCCACCAGGGTGTTGAAACTTGAAAAGCCCCAGAGGCTTCATGTCCTCCCTGCTGTACCCACAGCCTAACACTCCAGAAGTGTTGGCACTTTTCTGCAACTGTGCAAAGAGATTCCTCTTTTATATTTTCCATCTGCCAAGCGGTGGGACATTTTAAAGGAATTTGTTGATATTATCCTGAAACCACTGTGACACCAGATGGGAGGCTAAAGGGGATTTAGTTTACGTCTGGCATTTCCCGCTGGATACTTTAAAAAGAAAAAGAAAAGCTTTATCTCCAGTCTATCGATGGTAAAATCTCTTCTGACTCAAGGCTCTGTCTAAGGTGTATGGAGTTTCTCTCCAGTTTCATTATCTGACCTACTGGCGGGGATGACACATGTGAGGGCAACCAGCCTGCAGAGAAATCCACAGACATCGATGCTCAGAGACAGTGGGTCTGACAGACAGACAGTGGGTCTGGGTTTGTCTATTGCTCAAACAATGGCAATGAGTTCATTCAAACACGCCGACGCAACTGCAAAGCGTTTCATTATGAAATAGACAGCAGGCCATGTTAAGGCAGAACTCAGAGAAAATGTACTTTGTTATTGAAATGGATAGTATGATGAGAGAAGAGGTGGACGAGTCTGTCACTCAACACGTCATCGCCTCCAGTGGTGTTTATAGACATCATTTACTCTACAAGCCATCTTCTGAAAGTACTGACCTCACTTTATTCTGAAGAGAAATATTGTCTTTGTTTTCCCAAATTTGACAATAGCCTTAAGAGTGTTCTTACTGTACCAATTCCAACGGCATCCACGGACATCTTCCAGCAAAACAAAATCCAGCAATGGCCAATGACTGCTGGATGATAACTTGAAGATGCAAAAATAGCAGGTAATAGTAGGAACATCAGTACAGCTTGGGTTAGGGTTAGGGTTTGAAAACAATAAATGGTTAGTACACGACATCCCCCAGCCTTGGAGCCTCACGGAGGACAAGGAAAAACTCCCACAAAACTTTTTATGAAAAAAATGGAAGAAACCGCAGGAGGGGCTACTCAGAGAGGGAGGAGCTAGTCAGAGAGGGAGGGGCTACTCAGAGAGGGATCCCCCTAGCAGGATGGTGGGTCTGCAATGGATGCCGAGTTTGGGCAAGCAGAGTATGTAGTATGTATCGAGTATGTAGCTTAACACGTGAGCAACATTTACCATTTGTATGTGACGTGAACTTCTTCCACTGCAATTGCAACCAGATTTTCTTGATACAGTGGAGATGGGAGCTTGTTCAGCCATTTATCGTTCAGCAACCAGGACTCATCATTAACACCAAGCTGCATGGCTGTGATACCCAGTGTTGCACATTTGCAGATCTGGTCCTCCATGACTGTAACAAACGGTGACACAAAGATGATTGTTGGGTTCTCCCTCCAACAGAGCTGTTTGTTACTGATAGGTCAAACTCTTGCCAAATCAGGTAGAAGAGTGAAAACAAAAGCATTCACTTCAGTTTTTTATTCCTCTTTGAATGCCTTTGAATTGTGAAATAACAGAAGATATAACTTCATCAACACAGCCAACGCTGCCAATGTTGTTAGTGATTCTGCTGCATTGCGTCTGGCTTCGGGGGGTGGCGGGGGGCTGAACAACCCTCTCGATCGTCATATCACATAAGTCTCCATCAGCAATTAGTTTCATTGCTAAGTGCATTTTTTGTTTCATCCTCCTCATCCTTGAAATAAACTCTACTTGTTTTTCTGTCATTCAGGATTTATTTTTTATTTCTTCAACACAACTAATTTACACTTTTTGTCACATCGTTTCTAAAGTTTGTCTAAAATCAGTTGAAAGGAAGTGTCGTACCGCTTTCCAAGTTCCAGTCGAAGCAGAAACTTTGTGGTGTAAGTGGTTCTTTATTTAATGGCTTGTTTCACACTGGAAAGTTCAATAAAATGAACACCTTTGTATTCTCCTCTCTCTTTTTCTCCTCAAGAGTCAGTCTGGACCTCGGTCCCTCCGGTGGCTCTCTTACCTGCACTTTTTAGTTCTTTGCTTTATCGATCTGTTTTTTCTGGGTTTCCACAAGTTTCTCTTTTTCTCTCTCTCTTTCGTTCTGTCTTTCACTCACACACTCTTGTCACCTCGTCATTCTTGCCCTCTCGATTCTCTCTTTTTCACACTTCAGTGCCCATCACGGTCTTTCTCTTTCTTCTATCCTCTTCTTTTCGTCCTCGTTTCTCTCATTAGCTGCAGCTCTTATCTGAGCTCCAAGGATCTTATGTTATGTGGTTTAGTGTTCTGGGGGGACGTCATATTGTGTAACACCTCATTACTCTCCCAGCTGTGAGGGAGGATGGAGACAGACTGGTCGAAACTCAGCCGCCAATTAGCCCCAGAAAGGCCTTGATTAGGAGTTAGTGGCCCATTAGCTTCCTCTGTTCCCCCTCAGACAAACCTCCAGAAGAGCAGCGAGGAGGAGAATGGGTTCCCTGAAGGGCTACCAGCAAAATACAGGCCATTTGTCACTGCAGAAATAAATGTAACTTTGAAATGAAATAAAAAATAGTGTACTCACAGAAGATGGCTCTGTGAGCACTTTACTTGCACTCTGAAAATTCAGTGTGTTGTGAAAAAAATGGTTTTAGGAGCCAACAGATTTCTGCTTGAGCCTGAAAATGAGAATGTATATATGACAATAATAACTCCAATGAACAATAAAACAAAAACTCAAAAGAATGAAGGAAAATGTGCTGCCTTATTAGGACGAGTGGAAAGGTTCAGAAATGGGCACAACCTCAGCTTGAGTTTCTAAAAATGTCCATTGATTTGTAATGGTGATATTCACAGAGGTGTTGTTCGACACGTCACGAGTCACAAGACATTCACTGAAACCCAAATTCATGAAACACATATTTCATAACATGAAGATCTCAGATCAGACCTGGTGGAACCCAGATTCAGATTCACCATGGTTTAATCCCAACGTCTTAGAGAAGCAGTCTTCGTCTGCCGTGTCCCACTAAACGTCACGGCAACGAGTCCAGAGGTTGGCGTGGTCCTGTTTCAATCCTCAATAGCTCTGCTGACCATCATGTGTAAATCCAAGGTAATTCAGCAGGTCAATAACCTGCCTACCTAACTCGTAGTGCACGCCATCGAAATACCTGGGACTGGAAATAGAAAGTCACTTTCTCTTGATGACAAACAAGCTTGAAGCTCATGACAAATTGTCAAAAACAAGCCAATGAGGTGTTGCGGTGACACTGAACATCCCTCAGGCTGCCCTGTGTACTCAAACACTCTCTTTCATGTTGAAATCACCAGATAGCCTGATGTTGCACAGCCTCAGTTCATTTTCAGGTCTAGGCCTACTGTTGAGGCAGCGATTAGCAATGCCACTGTAACCTGGAGTCTATTCTATCAAATGGTGTACAATAGCCGACAGTAGGCTGCTGTCTCCCAGTCAATAGAATCCAGTAAGATAGAGAAGTTACATTCTATTCCTATACTAAATGTACACCCTTAAAGTAATCAACCAGTTATTGTGAACAGATCACTGTGGTTTCCATGGTATCAGCCCTTCATCGTTCTCCATCCACATCCCAAGGCCTCGTCACTATATTCTCTACTCTATAAAGGCCTGATCTCTCTGGGCTGTAATGTCATGGAGGAGAGTCATACAGAAAAGAACCCAGAACTACCTGTGATTGACTGCCACCTAGCTGTAGTTGTTAGCTGTGTTTTCTGTCTGTCTGTCAGTCTGTCTGTCTGCCTGTCAGTCTGCCTGTCTGTCAGTCTGTCTGCCTGCCTGTCTGTATGCCTGTTAGTCTGTCTGTCTGTCTGTCTGTTTTTCTGTCTGTCTGTCTGTCTGTCTTATATACATATATAATATAGATATAATATTTTTTATATTGTTAAATAGTCTTCCATCATCCAAAGCTCAGACAGACAGACAGATATACAGACAGATAGACAGACAGACAGATATACAGACAGACAGACAGGCAGACAGACAGGCAGATAGACAGACAGATAGACAGACAGATAGACAGACAGACAGACAGACAGACAGGCAGGTAGACAGACAGACAGGCAGGCAGACAGACAGACAGACAGACAGATAGACAGACAGACAGACAGACAGACAGACAGACAGACAGACAGACAGACAGACAGATATACAGACAGATAGACAGACAGACAGACAGATAGACAGACAGACAGACAGACAGACAGACAGGCAGATAGACAGACAGATAGACAGACAGACAGACAGACAGATAGATAGACAGACAGACAGACAGACAGACAGGCAGGTAGACAGACAGGTACAGCCTGTAGCTAAGCTGTTAAGGATGAGAGTCTTTTAACATGCTGCAGTACTGAGCTGTCCTGACCTCATTCCTGACAGGCTGCTGTTAGTACTTCACCCCTCCAAGACTTTCTCTCCATCATGAGATCACATCTCAGAAAATCATTTATAGCACAAATGATGCCACTTCTCAAAGACCGTAGGTAACTTGTGTTCTTGTTATAACTGAATCCTCCCGTCTCAGAGTCTCAGAGTCTCACAGCTCTTTACAGACAGACTCCAATAGACTATAAATATCACAGAAATATTCTATTTCTACATTTACTTGAACAGATTTCTTCTTCCAGCTTGGATCTCCATCGTTGCAGGCCTACCTTTCCAGCAGACTGAGAGCCCAGAGTTCGGGGAACACTCAGCTGTGATTCATTTAATGGATTTAATTGGATTTTCAATTTAGAAAAAACACAATGCGCCCTGGAGAAATTCTCCCTTCCTTCTGTTTCTCTCTGCCTATCAGCACCATAACCGAGTATTTTAGGAGGCGTTCACCGATACATCCTCTCAATCTGTCGCCTTGGATGGGATCACTGTCAATTTCCGGTGGCTTCCATAACAGCCTGCCTACTGGGGAAATGGCTATGCTTGTATCAACCCCCCCATAGTTTTAAATGGGAGGCCTCCTCCCTACCTTTCATTTCCCCGGCAGTGTGAAATTGTAAAAGATACAAAGATGTCGTCGTTCAAGTGATCTGACAGGTTTATTTGAACTTCCTTTTTCTTCACAATCAGACGGGAAAGTCCTTGATGAGACAAATCACATAGGTTATAAAGACAGGAGGATGACAGGAGGATGACAGGAGGATGACAGGAGGATGAAAGGAAAAAGAAGATTTGATTAACACACGTCAGCCTGTAAATGTGCCACTGAAGACGCGGTATCTTGATCTCTTGTTGTATTTTCTATCCACCAGTTCAATCTGTTGTATTATCTGCAGCACTCTCCATTTGTTTTCTCTTATCTGTCCTGCTCTCTGCTGCTGTGACGACCCAATCTCCCCAGCAGGTCATTCAAGTTTCATCTCATCTGATCTACTGTTGTGGTAAATAGCTTTCAGAAGACCTCTGAGCCAATCACATCGTAAACTGTTGTTTAACACAGTAAATCACAGCGTCATAGTGTAGCATGCCATAGTACAGGCTGGCATGTAATGAATCCATGGCAGGCTGACAAGGCCAGCTTGTCTGGCTTAATAGCATCAGTAACTAGTTACAGTAAAGCCCTGAGGTCGTGTTCAATCCCCCTGCAGGAGTGAAGGATGTTGTTGGAGATGTCGTCTCACAGGAATAAGATGCCACAGAAGGTCTTGGAGGTTGTGGGTCCCATTCTCACGACTGACATCATGTGGTTTCTTAAAGTGAGAAGCAGCAGGACTTTGATTTCACAGAACAGTACAGAGAGTGTTTAGAGACTCGATGGTGCTCATGAAGATTTCAGCTTCTAGATGCTGCATCTGTTTTGAAAGCCTCCACTGACTTTGAAAGAACAAGCAGACTGGAGTTTTAGTTTCTCGGAGGCAGAAATAATCTCATTGGTTGAGTCATTTTGTATGATATTGTAGCGAATCGAGTGAAACAGGAGGCGGAGCTCATGTGATTGAAACAGGAAGTAGTTTAACATTGAAAGTAAGGGTGTGGAGGTCTTCATGTACCTTCACCTCCGACGACCCCGGTTCAATTCCCAACTCATGGAAGTTTTCTACTGGGAGGGAAGTTTTCATTTTCAGAGAAAGTCTTATTTCACCATGATCATGACCTTCACCTAACCTTGACCAGACTGATGTAATTGGCTAACCTCAACTGAAGTCGTTGATTGATTTTGCTGAGCTGTGCGTCTGGCCATGTGAACCATGTGACCCACAGGTGAGACTTTTAATGCTTCGTCTCAGACAAGCGCTCTCATTTTGATGAAGTGTGGTGGGAGTGGCGCCGGACCGACGCCTGCTCCCTGGGACTTATTTACCAGCTATTGTCAGCATGGCGGCTGCCTCGCGCTCACAGCTGAAACGGGTTTCTCAAACTAACTCCTTAAATGATTCATTCTCCACCGTCATTTCAGCACCAAGCCCCTGCAGGCCTGGTGTCTTCGTGGAGGGACACCAGTCACTGTGAAATGAAATCTAAACGTTTGACTCATGTGTGTTTGCTGTGATAACAGCAGACATTGTGTGTTCTCTGTTCCCTCTGTGTTCAGGAGTCAGAGCTTCATAATAACATGGACGGTTGTTCCTCAGTGTCTCTGAGTGGGAGGGACGTCAGAGACCAGAGATCACAGTAATTATCACCACACACACACACACAGGCATGCACAATCACACACAGAAGCACACACACATGTACAAATGCACACAAACATTTGCACACACCCACACATGCACACACACAGCAGAGCCAGAACAAACCGAAGCAACAGCAAGATAAAGGTGAGGCGGGTGTAGCGCGTCCAGACGGATAATCACACAGCGTAACATGATGACACGTTCTGCAGGGAGACACCACAGAAAGACATCTGTTGAAAACTGTCAGGAACCATGAAAACGTGTCGCAACGCCCCTGAGAGCTGTCAGGGAAAACGTCAAAAGCTTTGTGTTTGCGTCTGCGAGGCGGCGAGTTCAACCTCTCAGAGAGGATTATGGGGGTTTAAATGACCGTCAAAGATGGAAGGGGATGCGAGCTGATCAACGCAGACAGAGCCAAGCTGATTGGCTGTCAGGGAATTAACCAAAACATAATTATGGCTTCTGATCCAGCAGAAGGAGCTGTGATTAATATTATCATCTGCTCAATAACTAGTTATTAGGACGGAGAGACGATGGGAGGCGTTGTGATGGAAGGAGAAAGACGCTGGCTACAAAGTTCACAAACACTGAGAGAGAAGTGGAAACCGTCTGACCCTTTACATTGGACACAAAATTGCATGGAATTGACAAAACCCAGCAAGACGAGTGTTACTTATTTAGGTCAAAACTTTCCATCCACAAGGGGTTTAAAATGAGGAGAGCAAATCCAAAATGTGCTCCAGGTGTAGGTTTGGCTTTATGATGAGTCCCATCCATCCATGTGTCGACTAGACGTCATACAGCACGGGTTCAAGGAGGAACAAGAAAGGCTTGCTGGAGGTTTTTCCTGATGATCCAACAACCTAATGAACAGGAACTTACTTTGGATGGTGCTCAAACAGCTCTACAGCGCCACCAGGCTGCAACAGTTAGTGGTTGATGAATGGTTTCACAGCGACACCAAGTGGACATCTAGAGAATGACACATACTGTGGATGATTCCTCTACACTAGAGAGTTTTCCTCTCAACCTCAAGGCCTGCACATCTTTCCTTTACATTTACACACAAAAAATACCAAAGCAATACTTATGCATTGGTGAATCTGGTTTATAAGTTTTTCCCCTCTGCTGTTCTTTCAAAATAAAAGCACCCGGTGGAGCCGCTAGAATGACACATTGGCGTCATGCTGATGCCGATACAACGCAGCACGTTTAGAGGACTCTGAGGGCTAGATGTGTCCAGACTGGGTTTGGAAACCAGTGGTGCTGTGGACCAGTGATCTGGTTTGACTCTGGTTTGGTAGGCTAATCGCTCTGCAGTATCAGTGAGTAGCAGGATGTCAGGAAAGGAAAGTACAGACATTTCCAAGGTGTTTGACTTGCTGTTACACAAGGGGGACCTTAAGTTACTCTCTCTCTCTCTCTCTCTCTCTGTCAATGTCTCTCACTCTCTCTTGCTGATACTCTAGCTGGATAATTAGTCCTTGGGGTTCCAGACAAAGCCCTCAACTGACAACACCTGACTCCTGTGTGTGTGTGTGTGTGTGTGTGTGTGTGTGTGAGACAGAGAGAGAGAGAGAGAGAGAGAGGTTAAAAACACATTGACACACTGAATGTCATGTTATTTCTATTCTCTTAGGATCAGCTCAAATAGAATGGAACAAACAGGATGGACTAACATAGATAATAGTAGATCAGAACAGAACCAAGTGTTATCCAGGATGATAGCAATCAGTAGAATCATAGACCCTCATGAAAAACACCAAAACAATAATAACAATAAAATAAAAGATAAAAACAATTCACCAAAATGGGACCCGATCACATTTCTTTATTTAAAAGATACAACAGAAATAAAAACTACAATACAGTTTTCTGCAGCTGAACTTTTGGGTGATGTCACCAATCAGCAGCCAATCAGCACCAGGGTTTTTATATGTTCCACCTATTGCTGCAATGCTGTTGGTGCTGCAGCTAGAAACGAGTCGCAGCACAACAATGTGGTTGCTGGTGGTGAACAGCAGAGTTGACAGTTCAACATCCTCGGTGCGTCATAAACAGAAGAGTCCTCAGCAGCAGACTGCAGCCGACAGCACAGTACACACAGGATGCATCATGTCGAGTATGGCTGCAGTCTGGCTGCCTCATAGACTCCAGCCATCAGCAGCCAGGAGGACCAATCTAACCTCTAATCTAAGACTCAGATGGACCGAAAAACCACCTGAGAGGAAGAAGAAGCAAAGATCTCAAATGTCACCTGGAAGAGTCTCCGTGGTTCGTTAGCAAGATGAAATTGTTGCGGACGTTTTTTTGCTTCAGGTCTGTACCAGATTAGTCGCCATGGTAACGTGGTAACGGCAATGCTAATGCAGAGGTACAATAGGAAGTGGAGAGTGCTTGATGGCGGTGGACCGGAAGCTGGGCCAGTTCTTTACAATCCAGTGATTTATCTTCTCAAACATAGACAATCTTTACCATCACCAATCATTTTGAGGTCAAAGATCCTCTGGGATAGTGGGCAGCATGTGACGGGCACCAATAAGGGGCGGGGTCTACCTTGTATTCCTGGTCCATCTAGTTGTCTGGTGTATTGTTCTTCTTCCAGTCGTAGACGACGTGACGCCACGTTGAGATATTTCCAGTTTGATATCAAACTGTTTCATTGATGTACAGGATGGACTGATTCATGTCTAGTTTCACAGACCTTACTGTATCAATGGAGACTTACACGGAAGACATTGCATTGAAAACTGGGTATTTTCATTCAAAGACCAGGTCAGTCTAGCGGTGTGCTTATATTGTTTCTCAATTTGGTTTAAAAAAACCCAAACAACCAAGCTACCAAAAACTTTTCTTTCCCACTGTTGAAGCAGATTGAGACCTATTGCTGATTTAACTTCTTAAATCTTGATAAAGTGCGCAGACGTGTTAGTCGGGTAGGAAACCAAACCTCTCTCTCCTCTTCCTCCTTTCCCTCCTCCCTCTCTCCTTCATCTTCTCCTATACCTCCCTCCTCTTCCCTTGCTCCTTCTGTCTCTCTCAGCTGATGATGAAGACTCGGGGTCCCTCCTCCCTCATAGGAGGCAGACTCTCTATCACCATGTTGTCTATCAGCCCGTGTTTATCTTCTTTTTTACTTCCTCCTCTTCCTCTTCCTCCTCCTCCTGCCAAAACCTCCTCTGCAAGCCCCTCCCTCTGCACCGGCTGACACAGCTGATTGGCCAGTTGCTCCATAGTCACCTGCAATGAGAGAAATGACAACAGCTATTCTTCTTATTCTTTTCATTCTCGTCTCAGGCTAGGAAGAAACTTTTCACCTTTATTTCTCCACTAAGCACCAAGCTCTTTTTCAGCTCCAGTTCATACAGTTACTGGGAGCTGGCCAGTATAACCAGTCATCTACTGTTGGGAGGTGTCCAATAATTCAAATCAAAACACAGTCAATAATCAATAGAATAGGATGAGTAGAAAAAGGAAAAAGCAAAGCAAGAAGCAGA
>OOFE01013937.1:0-12315 GCA_900323365.1 Monocentris japonica | reverse complement strand
CTAGAAAGTTTTTTCCATATCACTTCATAACATTTTCCTGGCCCTTGTCTCTTGGGTTTTGCATTTTATTACAAAGATAGGACAACACGTTGAACAGTAATCTGTTAAGCCGTAATGGGTTGAATTTTAATGAAATGAATGAGAATATTTCTTAGAACATTTAGACAGCAATGAAATGGGCCCACTAATAAAGTACCAGGGATATGAACATTACTGTTGGGGATAGTAATTTAAGATGCTCCTTGTGTCACTTTTGAGAAGAGAGGAAGACTAAAGTACCACATTTTTTGAGGCTTGACATGAAGTTTATTAGAGGCTATGTGGTATATTCTACCAGGTTCCAAATCAACATCTCAGCTGTGAGTAAATGGCATCTGGATACCAATTGGCAGGGCTGAATACAGTTTACCAGGAAGTGCTCTTAGAAGTTGTGTACCATTGCTGCTGTCCTTCAAAACCTCTCATCAGTTTGGGTTCCCAATTTGCAAAATGCAGATCATGATTAATGACTTAAAATTCTTTAAAATTGCCATGTGGTCTTTTGTGGAAAATGCAATGCATATGTGCTGCAGTGCTGAAAAAACAATTGTCTATAATGAAGCTTAGCCTAAGTTCAATCAGGAAGGCTACCTTCTTCTACTTCTCTTTTCTGTCCCACTACTCTCTCTTTCATTCATAGCTTACTATCCAATCAGTTTAAATTTTGATGAGAATACACCCGTTCAGTCTTGCATGATTGCTAATCATCCAATCATCCAAAGTCCGCACATTCACACACCTTCTCTCACACCTACTCTGGGAACCAATCACAAATCAGTACATTCTATATTTACTCCTTCATTCTATGATGTGCTGTTTCATTATATGCTGTTCCCTTTTGGCATTCACCATGTCAGATTCTGATGATATCTATGGGAGTGGGTATGACTTGGAAGAGAACCAGGATGTGACCTCTGAATTCATGAAAGGAGCATCTGTATTGCTGGAAATCTGGCTGAGGTCACCCAATTGCCAGCAGCTCAGATCATGGCTGATGTCTATGAGGTGGGCATTACTCCGGAGCTGAGCCTATACTTCCCATCTTCAAGACAGCCAATGAAGCATCTGCTCCAGCGTCTGATATCTATACCCTGACAATGTAGAAGCCACCTTCCTGAGGATGCAAGCGAACATGAAAATCCTCCCCATTCCCCTCTGCAGACAGCAGGTAGCAAAAGAAGAGTGGTACTTATTCTTGCTCCAAAGCCCTTCTCTCACGCCTGCAGAACTTCCAGCAAACTTCGGCTCACTGCTGGGAACCATGCAGTCTCTCCAGTTCCCTGAGCTCCATTAATTCTCACCTACAAGCTCTGGAGAACGCTGTTGCTGCTCAAACATCATTAGCCCCTCAGCTTACCAGCATGTTGGTGGTGGTGGTGCTGCTCAACCGCCCATTCCATTTCAACTGGTCCTACATCACCCAGTTGATGATCCTGGCCCTACATCAGCTAGTTAGTTAGGATGGTCAACTGGCCCTACATCAGCCAGCTAGTATGGTCAACTGACCCTAAACCAGCCACTCTGAAACTGTCACTCAGTCTTAGCATGATAAGGTATTCTGTAATTTTACCTTTTTCTTTTTGCTTCATTCTTCCTGTTTTCTGATTTTCTCTCCTATTTTTTTCTAACACTATCTTGTCCCTTTCAAGCACACAGTGATTACTCAGTTTTTTAAACAAATAAACAAACTACAAACCGTACAAAATAAAGCAATAAGAATTTATTATTCTTTTTTTTAAATTTCATTTTTATTCTACTAGTGTTTAGTGTTATGGCTCAATAAATCAATAAAGTTTGCTGTCTTAGGTACAAATAACCTCATCAGACCAACCACGTCAGTGGTCGCCCGTCCACTGGCCCTTCTCAAGTACAGTTCAGTTCAGTTCAGTTCCGTATGTTTCTGTCATTTCAGCTGCTGCTGCTGTCAGTCTTGTTGCTGCTATAGTCCTGCATGCCACCACCTCTCCCACCACCACCAGCATCCTGACTCCATCAGATAAACCCAGGGAGGTTTCCAGTCTACAGCCTATTAATGGGGATCTTCCTGCCATGAATGGGTATTTCTTCTACGCCAAAGCTTGTCTTTTAATTGATTTCAAGAAATCATCTCTGAATTTGTAACCTAGTCTCTCCTGATTGAACTGGGCTTACCATGGATTTTTTTAAAATCAGAAACCCCATAATAAGATCTTTTATTGATTTATCTACACCTATTGTAGACACCAGAGTAGTTCTGTTATTATTGGTTCAGTGTTTGTCTCCAAAATATTGGCTTCAAAAGGGAAATGTTCACAATCTACAATGTACTATTAATAAATGAGGGAAGTACTACTAACAAAACCTTTTGCATTTGACGTTGTGGTTCACTCACTACAGAAAGATTGGAATCACATTTTACAAGTTCATTTGGAGCCCTGCATCTCCCCTGCAATACACTCAGAGAAGGAACATCCTATTATTTCACTCAAGCCACTCGGTTTGCTTGTGTAAACTGCATTTTCTTGCACAGTATCAAAGCACCATTAAAGCATGCTGTCATTAATGCACAAAAGCAAATTCATCCACATGCACACATGATTCTCTCTCTCTCTCTCTCTCTCTCTCACACACAAACACACACACACACACACACACACACACACACACACACACACTCACACAGCCATTGCCAGGCCTAATCATGGCCCTATGGGCTGATTGGTGCCCTGGGATAGGACTGCCACATTCTTCAGATATTTCAGATAATTGAACAAATTATACACGCCTTGCTGTCGTGTTCTGGGGTGAGCATGGCTCCTAGCATTAGGCACTTGCCCTTATGTCTTTTATTAATTGTGAAAGTTGTTGCTTTTCAATTGTGTTTTGCTGTGCAGGCATCATTAGTCACCAGGCAGACCTGCCGTCGGCTACGCTTCCTGCTAGCCAGCCAACCAGCCACGGGGTGTGTGTGTGTGTGTGTGTGTGTGTGTGTGCCTGTGTTACAGACTTGACAAGGGAGTTTATTTATATTTAATGTCACATAAAGAACTTAATGACAGGAATAATTATTCCTAATTAGAAAATTGCTTCCAGGCTTTTAGCAATTTGACGACCATAGATGTGTCAAATAAAAATGTCAAAGGTCAACCAAATTCTAATCCCTGCCTCAAACATCAGTGGAAATGAAAAAAAAAAAAAAATCAACTCCACCAATAGATACAAACAGAGCAGAGGAAAAACAGAAAAAAAAAACCACCAGGACGCTACACAATAATGAACCTTGGACATGCTTGCACATGTGACTGTAAAAGTCAAGGAGAGAGACTGCTAGCATCACAGGTGAGTTAGTTGTATCTCAACGCATGCATAGTGTCTCTACAACCTTTAACCATTTCATGGTCAGGGGTGAGGCTGTGATACAAAAGAGCCTGCTGTAGCCATGCTGTAGAATGCAATAGACTTTAACACTGTACAAAATATCTCAGCATAAAATAATAATGGGTGCCATTAGGTATGGCCAGTGGACAAGAAACGTTTATTGAACTTTAAAAATTCATATGGAATCACAGTGGCGCTTCATGCTAGGGGCTGCATTATTTAAGATGTCTCAGTAGCTGAGCAGAGGCCCACTGAGCAGAGCACAAAGGTGATGTGTGTCCTCTACTATGTGACATATATATCTCTCTATATACTGTATATATGTAGATATTTAACTATTTTTGTCACTGTATGCTCAAGTTAATTAACTGATTCAATTAGATTTTTTTAATTGAATTCCCTTGAGTGCTATGCCGACTGAGTGGACTGTATAAAGCATGAATGTATACTTAATAGGAGTTAATTCCAGGAGCGGTGAGCCCAGGATTTCCTGATTCTCTCCATCTCCTGCCCCAGGACTGAAATACTTGCACAATTAAATATCACTATCACATAAATCTGGTTGGTAAACAATAAGGAAGCCATTAGTGTGCAGGTTTGATTCTCACACAGATAACATCAGAAACCACCCATAACTAACAAAAGACAACTGGAGAAAAGAAAAAGAATGAAAGAAAGTCCAGATCCTCGAAACAAGAGAATGAATGATTCATTCTGTCAAGAGTATCCTGGTCTAGCTGGTGTGAGCCTGGATTTGATTGGATGATTATTTCTTGCTTGTGAAAGCAGTACATCTAAAAACAAAGCACAATGCACAATTCTCTGCCAAGACATCATTTGTTCAGAGTTGGTCGTACATCAGTAGAATATCCAACTTGCAGTTGCCTTCCTTAAAATCTCATTTTTTCTTACTTTTCCATATTTGTCTATGTGTGCAGCCAGACAATGAGCTGAACACTGAGCCCACAGTTTGGAGTGCACTGATTGAGCTATAGCTTTTATTGTATTGGTACACAACATGATTTTTTTTAAACAAAACATTTTGAAATGAGCCAATTTTTTTAAATTTAAAAAAAAAAAAAAAAAATAGATCATGTTTACCTGTACCAATACACTGAACAGACAAATACCCTCAGTTTGGTAGCTCAAAAGTCAAATCAAGGGTCCACTGGTGAAAAAAACCAACAACAACAAACGGCACAGATCCATAACTTTTCAATTTACTTGTTCACTACTCCTCTGGTTACAATCACCACACCGCGGGTGCAGATAACATGAAGAACAAGAAAAGCTTTCAAGCTGTGCAAATAGTTTCTCCCCAAGCCTGGTGTTAAATGCCGCAGACCTTAAAACCCTAAAGGGACCATGTTAGAACCCATTGGGCATCGGGCCAAAGCTTTCAATCGTCACTTAAGACCCATTCCGTGGATTCCATTAGATGATGGATTCCAATTTTCAATTTCAAGCCTTGCTGTTTTGATGGCATTTGTCCATTCTTATACTAACAGCAATGGCTCTCGTCAGTCCTTGTCATGGATAGTAGTAGAGATGTTGTTCTTCAGTTGTTCTGCAGCCACAATTCACAAGGTGAGAGCATGGGCTGATATTTTGCTGAGGATAACGTGTATATCTATTCCCTTTCATGCCCGCTAATATGAAATGAACATAAACAGTGTTGCCTTAAGAGTATGTTTGTATATCAAAATGATTCAAATGACCTTTACCTATAACCTTTGTCTTTTGACTTACTGTCCATGATATGCAAGTAATTACTTAGTCAGAAGATTAGCTTGAATTCAATGAGAGATAATGGATTTTTCTCTGCGCATGCTCGTTTGATAGGAGACAGGGCAAGCAATCCTTGAGGAAAATCATACATTGCCAGAGGGCTGATTGTGCTATACAATAGAAGCTTTATTACAATCAGTCCAAGGCTGGCAATGCAGAGAAATTACTGATAGGGAGCCTCAAAGTGAAGGAGAGAACAAAGGAAAGAAAACCCAAAGAGATGCTATCAAAACCAATCGCAAATCCCGCCGACACCATTGAGAACTTTTAATTTGTTCACACTGTCATGGCTGGCTACATTTCGAAACCTCTCTGCTTTTGTTTATCATCAGCAGAAGTGAAATGCATTCGGATTCCTTGTGATGCCAAGATGTAGGAAAGTGATTTACTCTTCTCAGAGTCTGTTATTGACTCAACAATGCGTCGTGGCAGTTACTTTGGGTATGTGTACAGAGTTGGATTGTGTGTGTGTGTGTGAACATCAGGAAGTGGAAGAGAGGGAGAAATTGGGCTGTCTCCTAGTATAATAGCAGCTATCAAACCCCGCTGCTACAGTAATGCTCACAATCAGACCTTGGGAGGCAAATTGACTGCTGAATAGATTTGGAGTTTTGCTTCAAACGGAAATGCCCTGTCAAAACTGAATAGAATCATTGCTGGAGGCTTGTGACATTTTATTTCATCTTGTGGAAATTATTCATTTCTAATGGGGTGCGTGACCTTTGACATTGTAGGAATGTGCCATTCATTTACACTAATGGCCTCATACAGAGAGACTGAATCTCGGTCACGTATGTGCACACAAACAGAAAAAGGGAGGTAGAGAGAGAGAGAGAGAATTCATTTCCCGCTCTGACCCAAACCACTATCAGGGAATATTACTATTACTTCTAATTTGTTCCACATCCAACATTTGGAAACGGGGCCCTTTGTTACACTGAGACTGAAGAACAGGCCTGCTTAACAGCATGAAATCACAGCGGAGCCAGCCCTAAGGGTCCTCTGTTAATCAAATCACGTACCTGCATCGCACAGAAATGTAACCACGTATGTTTACGCTAATGCATGTACAACATACAGCAGAGGAAGGTCTGATTCCACTAATTAGACACAGCACTAGCCTGGGTAGACAAGAGTAGACAAGGGTAGACAAGTTGAGTACATTAAATTACCAAGCTGTTATAGAGCACATGGCTCACATGGACCTGCATGCTCCACCCAAATCACACACCAGGGATTTTTACACTCCAACATGTTAAGTGGGTGGACCCCATTTGCTCCGACTAGCACTGTCTCTTGTCCAGAAACACCTGACAAAGCCGGTTAGAAAGCCTGTCTTCCGGTATTGAATCTGACAGGGTAAAAATTTACCTCAAAATGAGAATGTTTCTGAGTGGCCCTAATTTCCCTGGATGACAGTGTTGGTTTTCTACCTTGGTGGGCAGTACTGTTTAGACAGGGGAGACTAACTGTCATGGGGCATCTTGGGTAATAACGCGTCAGCGTGGCTCCAACCCAAAGCAGATCTGACAGCAAGGGCACAGGGAGCCATTACTGTTTGTCTAGAGGATTTATGGGATATTTAGGAAAATGTGATGGGTGCTTATTGCTGCAGAATTATGTCCGTCAGAGAAACAGGCCAGAGCAAGCAAAAATTTGCGTACTGATGATAAATGGAATATTTGGAAAAAGTCCAACTCCTGCAAAAAAGGATTACATGACATATTTAAGTCAAATGAAGTACTTTTTTAATCACCACAAGAACGTTGTGTAAGTACAGTACACTTTTGCACCAGTTGGCCTCCAATGGACAATTGCAATTATTCAGAATAGTTTAAGTTTATTTTGTTTCCTCTGAATCTCTGTGTTTTTGAAACCACACACCTATTGTCCCAAAATTTACCCAAAATGTGTGTACAAAGAGCATACTACTGAGGCGTGGGATGTGATATTTGTGATTTTGGACAGTCATCTTGTTTAGACGACGCTAGGAGTCATTTTATGATACCAAAAGCATTTCCTACTCTCCCGCCATTCCATTTCTCTCCTCGATCCATTCCAATTTCCATCCATATCTCAGCCTCAACAGATCATTTCCGGACTCATTCCAGTAAATATGAAGACATTATGACACAACCGGAGGCGGCGGCTACTGTCTGTTCTCTCTGGACGCTGTGCGGTCTTGATACAGCCGTGTGCTGAAGGTTTAGGTCCATGCTCCAGTGCTTCTTCAATCCCTTAATCGTCACTCCTTACCAGGCCTGCTGAATGTCATTACCGGCTCCTCTGAGCCACTGACAGACACATGCTGGGGACCAAGAATGACACGGGGCCCCCGAAAATCTCATTACCACCAAGTCACATATCTGAGAGAGAAAAGGGACGCCCAGTCTCGCACCATCTTCATTACATACCCCGCTGTGCCATGTGGCATACTATTACAAGACAAATGGTCACCCACTCTTCTTCAATTTGTCAGTCCCATTATTAGAGTTCAGAGGCACTTTAACTCCTCCTGAAGGCTAACTCTGGCAAAGGTTTAGAGAGCACTTTGGGCTCTTCGTGTGCTGTGTACCAGTTTTTCACCTCAAGCCGCAATTAGGGCTCTCCTAAAGCCATTTTAACTTCTTAAGATTTTGTTTTAATATAGTATGTTTTAGTGTAATTGAAATGTAGTCGAAGCTGATAACTGCCTACACTTTTTTAAAATAAAATTAATGAAATAATAAAATAAATAATATTCTAGGCCAGTGTTTGGGTCGGTGCAGAAGATGTCCCCGTCACCTATTTCCATTTAATGTAAGAGGGTCACTGACACAATCAGAGCTCTCTCAACACGGGCACTGACCTGTCTTTGTGCCTGTCACTGCAGCAAGAAAGTTTGAGGAAATCAGTATTTTGTATTGCTAGAATAAATGAAAGCTGCTGATAGAGGGATGTGATAGGAGAATGCAGTGGTACATAAGGTGGCTAACCTATGATTTTCACTTAGTGAATACTATACGGTAAACAACCACCAATAGAGACAATTATATTTTCATGAAACTATTACTTTTATTTATATTTTCTGGATTTATGTCAGCTGAATGGTGAGATGTGTCGTGCTTTTTTTCAATATTTTTTGACAACTGGCTAGAAATTGACATATTTAGGATGCAGGAACACAGCAATGCGAATCCTGAGCTTGAGGTCATTGAAATGATAACCAGACCACATTAGAAGCCATTTTAGCAATTATTTCCTCACATGTGGGTGAACACTGAGGCAATATTATTGCCATATACCACTACCTCATTCACATGTGCGCACTCTGTAGTGTCAAGGACGCATATGTATGGAGCCCTGCGTGTGATTCACGATGTGTTGAATGCCAAGAAGGAGTCATCACTGCTGGGACACAATGTTTACAGTTTATGGAAGGACACTTCTTATGAAGTACATAAATGAAATAATAAGTCCTTGACCGCCAATTTCAATTTCCTTTTCTTTGTCAATTAAATCACTCCAGAAAATGAATTTGATTTGAGCTTGATGAGATCACAAAAAGGAGGCCAAAGGAGTGAAATATGTGAATTTTGCTTTTAGAGGTGAAAGGTGAGCTAAGGATAGCAAATGTGTGAAGGAATAAAATGGCAGGGAGGGGAGAGAGAGAGCAAACACCTTGAGCAACAGAGGGATCAGACTGGTATTCGCTCGAGGAAAATGGTGGTGAGGTTGAGTGCAAACAGATAGAAAGGAAAGGCCATTGGAGAAAAAAATATATGGGAGAGGATGAGACAGACTGACAGAAGATAGACAGAATGACAGAAGAAGAAGAGAACAAGTAACAAGTAAATATTGAAGAATCCTGAAAGACAGAGAAGAGTATAAATATATTGATTGATGTATGGATGATGATGGCAGATCTCTTTGCTTGTTCATTGGCAAATATGAGTTAAGCCGAGAGAACAATCAAAAAAGTGATTGTTCTGAAAAAAAGTACTCAATATCTTTACACCATTTGCCAATTACATGAGGAGAAACTTCCATGACATTGGAACAGATTCAGGCTTTAGAAGATCATATTCATTCATAAAAATGCTGTGTTTTAAAAGCCAGGTTTTTTTGTTGAGAAGCACAGAAATGCTTGAGAACCTGAGGCCTGTTTCTATGGAATATGTGCGGTTGTGAATATTTTTGCACTCCCCTAAGATATGGAAGGAACTGGGCCTCAGACTTTTTGCACCTTTAAAATCGATAATATGTATTTTGAGGTGTGTCGGGTCAGGTGTAGGTGCAAAAATGGAGGAGCAGATTAATCGACTGTCTCCGTTTTCTCTGTACCAAAACAACCTTGACTGAATGCCTAGTATCAACAACTTTGTTGTTGCTTGTGTAATACCCTGGCTCAGTGGTTCTCAAACCTTTTATGTCAGGCCCCCCTTTAACATAAGAAAAAATTCCGGGCCCCCCATCATAAATTGATACTCTTTCTATGAATGCTAATCATTAATATTGGAAAATATTGGTAATTAATGATGTTGAATGAATCTTTTTTGAAAAAACATGAACTGCATGAACTGCTTTTAATTTTATGTCACTATGTTGTTCTTTTACTTTCTGTCTGTTTACGTTTTCCTGTTTGTGGCAAACTGGGGGGAGGCGTAGGCTGGATCCAGGAGAGAGTCCAGTCACTGGACTGACTCTCCAGTACCGGCTGCGGCCAATTATGGCCGATTGCAGCCAGGCCCTTTTACACCTGAGAGAGCCTGAGTGAGAGTCTGAGCGAGTGAGTGCTTGAGTCCGATGGCAGATTGAGTCTTGTAGAGGATCAAGTCAGACTGTGGAGCGGAGAGGGCGAGCGAGTCCAGCAGCGGCGACCGACCAGGTCCACGGAGGATGCAGCTGGGAGCAGCCTGGAAGAGCTGCCCAGTCGGGGTTGCTCCTGGAAGCTTGGTGGACTGGCTTTGTAGCTTCGTGGCTGACTCGCCCAGACAGAGGAGAGGTGAAAAGCAGCTGTCAAGACTGAATCGTATTATTGCTGTGTTGCAAATAAAGCGGCCTGCTGGCCCGTTAACTCTGCCAAAAAAGAAAAAAAAACAGGAGGGCAGAGTTAACGGGCCAGCAGGCCGCTTTATTTGCAACAGCAGCATAAAGGAGCCGGTCTTGAAGACTGCTTTTCAGCTCCGTCTCTCCCTCCACGGACCTGGTCGGTCGCCGCTGCTGATCTCGCTCTCTCCCCGCTCCATACATCCGACAGTCAAGTCTCCTGTCAGACTCAAGCTCAGGTGTGGTTTTAATAAAGGGTTGCAGCCAAAAAAATGCTTATGAGCATCTTAAAGACCCATTAAAAGTAAATCATGGCTCAATTGATCATGAGCGGCTCTCATTTTTCAAGTTGAATGGTGGGGTGGTACATTTTGTTCACGATTTAAAAAGAAGTGCTGATGAAATATGATAGTAATCAAAGAGATTTAATCAATGTGCTTTCTGTAATCTACTAGGAGAGTTGTGTATTTGCTAATTGCAAAGACAAACAGAAATGTATATAAACATGATTTTTTTGGGAAATGCCCCAAGTTGAAAGATATCAATCAAAATGTTACACGCAAGTGCAGAACAAGTTATCAAAATTACACAGTATGCACATGTTTTGAAAAGTTTTGAGACTTCTGAGCAAACTTTTTTTTTTTACCTATATGTTTTGCCACCTCCTTGGCAAAACATATGATCAGTTAAATTAAATGAAACAAACTCATCAAACAAACTCAACAACTTTTCAGTTCATGTGGGTTTTATAATACACCCTCATAAAGAATAAACATATGTTATCCCTATAATCTAGGACTGTTCAATTGGTATCAGGAAACAGAATCAAAGCTTGATTGTGTATTGTATGTGTACATAAAGGTTTTTTTTTTGTTTTTTTTTAGGAGTGAGGATCATTTCACAGTCGTTCTGATGCTTCTGAACCACAAAAATGTGCCCGTAACCTTGGAAAATTATCCACAAAGTCTGCCTGCCATTAAACTAAATGTCAGCACAGTGAATTGAATTCAGGTCTGTATAAGACAGATATAGCATATGTTGTCCACAATCATGAGAACATACATGTGTGTGTAACATAATATGTGCGTTCTGTTATCATGTGGGTTTTCCCTTTAAGCACAATCCACTTGCTTCCTTTACATTGTGGTTCACTGGGCTGCATCAACTACCATGAGGATTCAGGCTTGCTGTCAGATACCATCCTCTTTGTCTACATTCCACTCCGTTCCAAGCATTGCACTTTTGCACTGATTAAGCAACAATCTCAGGGCATGTTCTTGGTAAAGTGACATTGTTCATGAAAGGTCATAAAAGGTTAAATCATGAATAGTGCAAGAAGATGTTAAATATATATGTAAAGATTTATTTTTAACTCGGATGATCTCATGGTGAAGTTGTTAAATGAATGATTAGAAAAACTTTTGTCATCCTGATCAGTGGATGAGTTACTTTGCTGAGTGTCATCTGACATCACAGTGGGGAGGCTGTTTGCCCATGGCTTGTTTTCCATTTCCATTGCACACGCCGCCTTATCTGTGCTCATACACCTAACGCCATTTGGTGGTGCGTGTTTAGAGCAGCGAACGTTTGAACTGCATCTTTATTCATCGGGGTGCTGAGCAGGAAACACGGGATGAACAAGTTGACCTCACTGTGTGGACTTCTGCATTTGCATCTGAAATGGAGGTTTGCAGAGTTCAAACGAAGCTCAGGGAAGAATACGAAATGCTCTCTTCCCAGTGTCTCCTCCCACTAGCGCGCCTGGAGGCATCTGATCTCATTGCTCTTTTATTCTGACCCGTGGTAGTGTGTCTTGTGCGTGCACGCGCGCACACACACACACACACACACACACACACACATCCCCTTTATTTGACCTCTCATTAACAAACACACGTGCACATACACACACATTCCCCTGTGCTGCTTCATCTCCATCTAAGCTCTTGAACTCTGTAATAAGCACTTAAGAATTCAGCAGAGATTTAAACTGTGGTATACAATGGCTGCACAATGGCAAGGGTATTATGGCTGAAGGGAGTGAGAGCAGGAGGACGGGGTGTGTGTGTGTGTGTGTGTGTGTGTGTGTGTGGAGGGGAGGGG
>OOFE01013933.1:21373-33173 GCA_900323365.1 Monocentris japonica | reverse complement strand
CACTCCTGAAAAGATTCGCTACTGTTCCAAATTTTCTTCATTTGGAGATTATGGCTCTCACTGTAGTTCGGTGGAGCCCCAGAGCCTTAGAAATGTCTTTGTAACCCTTTCCACACTGATAAATATCAACAACGTTTCCTCTGGTTTCTTCAGGAATTTCCTTTGATCATGGCATGATGTGCCTCTAGACCACCTTTGTGCTGGCAACTTCAGTCTGATAGTAAGGGTCAAAATGAGTGAGATTTTTATTAAAATGAATTATTCTTTTAGTTCTTCTTGACATATTGGGCAGGTTGGCTATAATAAAGCCTGTGTTCAATCAGCTGACTGAATTTTGCCTTTAATTGGGTTGACTTAAGGAGGGGGCAAAAACCTTTTCACGAGAGACGATTGCGTTTTGATTACCTTGAACATCACACAAATGAAAGAAGCAACAAACTTAGGAGTCATTTTCTTCTATCAGACTTTAAATACGACTTGAACCCACAGAAGGATTTGACCAAATTAAATGTAAAAATATGCAGAAATGGCGAAAATCCAAAAGGGGGCAAATACTTTTTCACAGCACTGCATGTCTCAACAGTAAACTTTAGTCTGCATATGATCTCAATAAAAGGAAGGAAAGGGGAAAATGGGAGAAAAGCGTGTACTGGCGGCCGGCCAGGTGTGGAAAGACTCAGGAAGTTAGGCCGGAATTCCAACAATGCAGGCAGTCATTAGACTCTTCAGTGTGACGCTGCCATTTCTGCTCTCTGAGTTGTCTTTGTTGTGTTGTGGAGGCTGTTAGGTCCGGTCCTGTGGCTGTGAATGAATTTCAGCACTGGCTTACCATGCAAACCTAGATTGATATCTTAAGTGATGTGAAAAACAACTGTGATGATTTTGAAGGGGGAAAAAAAACTCTTCCCCCTCTCTCGCTCGCTTTCTCCTTTGTCTCTAATATCTGAAGGGGAAGATAATTCTCCCAGACTGCTTGACTCATGCCCAGTCGTGACAATAATAAATGCCAGCAATGGCAGAATGAATTATGTCTTGGCCAAAAATGTACATCACAGCCAAAGGAAGAACCTTGCATGTAACAATTACACCAAAGTTATAAATAGAAACACATGCCACAAGGAATCCATCACCTCCATCTAAAAATCACATTTAAGCTGGAAGACATTGCTTCAGTCAGTATTGGCCTCAGTATGATCTGTGGTTGAGGTATTTCATATTCTTTTGAATATATATAAATTGTATGTTTTTCAGGGCGGCGCACCGTCACCTTGCAGCAAAAAGGTCCAGGGTTTGATTCCCGGCCCCGTTCCTTTCTGTGTGGAGTTTGTATGTTCTTCCCATGTTCTCCTGGGTTTCCTCCCACAGTCCAGACACAAGCAAGTCAGGTAGACTGGAGACTCTACATTGCCCATAGGCATGAATGGTGTTTATTTGTGTTCGCCCTGTGATGGGCTGGCTACCTTTCCCTGCCTTCCGCCCAGTGCATGCTGGGATAGGCTCCAGCCACCTGTGAACCTGAATTGGAATAAGCAGTTATGGAAACTAATAAATGTTTTGGGTTCTGTCATGGTAATATCGACAGATTTAAACTTTCCCTTCTGAGACCAAAAGTACGACCATGGTCATTGACTAAGGAACCTAGAAAACAAACGTTTCACTGCCCCTCGCTCAAATCCATTTTGGACTATGAGACATAATTATCCAATAACCAACTCTGACTGAAGACGCTATATATACTATCACTGATGACAACGTAATTGAGAATGACAGAGTAATAACACATTTCCACGCAGCCACAGTTGTAGAAGGTGACACTGGCAGAAGACTATTTGAATTTGTAATCAAAGCTGATCTTTCACAGAGGGGGGCTCAATTAACCCTGGCATACTCCAGCTGGCAGCTTGTCTTTTAAGACCTCACGTTGTTTTGATCAGGCTGTACCTCTGCACTCCAGACTTTTCCCTACAAACCGCCTCTCTTTTCTGAAGGATTTTCAGTTGTGCATCTTTTATTTCAGTAGCTTAATGACTGTCTGCTGTGCATCTATCAGCTGACAGCCTTTGAAATTTCTGAAGTCTGTTCAGCTGGTGCAGTCAGTCTCAGTGGTGGCTTTCATGTGGGTTTTAAGATCTGTTGAAACAATCCTCTCTATTTTTCCTCCAATAAGTTGAGAAGACAGAAGAAGAGATGACTAATGTGTCTCCTTGAAATGGGTTGGATTTTTGTTTTGCGATCACAAAAAGTGTCCTCTGGATCTCGGGTCAGTTCATCTTTCCATTTGGGCTTGGTCTAAAGCTCCAGTTAACTCCACAGGGGGTTCTCGCTGCAGATGAAGCACAGCTGTGGACATCAAAACTGGCAAGTGAGGAACATTTGTGCTTTATCAGTGAGCTGACTAATTGGGCATTGCAAAGATGGGGATAGATTATTCCAACACACGCCAGGGTCCAGAAAGCCCAGCTGAAATAAACAGTCCTCTTTCCTGCTTTGTGACGGCTGGATGGAGAGATGGTGGTTACACCGATGGTTAGAGGGGGTCTCCCAAACCACAGAGCAGAAAGAAAAACACGGGGAAGAAAAACAATCCATCTGACGTCAGAGAGAAGGCTGACGCTGAAATTTAGGGCAAGATATAGCCTGCCTGAAATGTGCCAAGTATGGCAAAGTAAAGTTGCCAGTACCTAGTCTAAATGGAATGACATAATACAAAACCAAAAATATACAACAGAAAATTAAATGAAAATGGATTGCATTAGCCTGTCAAGTTAGGATTACATGACATAGTCTTTTCTGTCACTGAATAAGCTGCAATATGGGTGGTGGTTTTAGAAGCTGGTAGGGCTTTGTGATCCAGACAGAAAGGTTTCAGACCATTAAGAGGGCACTGGCCTCACCAGACTCATCAACTATGTACACAGCATGGGATGTTGTGATCTCCCAAATACTATTCTTCAATGTTGAGTCACTGTATTCACAGCTTGTACCTCTCCCTGGGCATCAAACAGCACAGATGTAGACTTCCTGGGGTGTCAGTGCTTGAAATGACCCTTTTTGGAATCCCATAGTTCAAACTGTAGCAGACAGAGAGAGGGAGAGAGGGGGGGGAGGGGGGAGAGAGAGAGAGAGAGAGAGAGAGACTACAGAAGATGTTGTCCTCTAGACAACTCTAGAGCTTTGGTAAATGGGAGCTTTGGTAAGTGGGACAATGCAAGTAAAAGATGTTTATCCTTCCCAATATGTCAATCTAAAATCAAGATTATAGGCTACTATGGATAACATATAGACTACGCAGATCAGTATTACCAGCAGGGATGTAGTGGAAGGTAAACCCACCTAAAGTCAGTTTACCCACCTCTTTATTTGCAGAACAGAGTTTATTCCCTTTTTTAGTAGTATCATAGTAGCAGCAGAGAGAAGGATATAGATAAGATCCTAATAAATATTGAAGATAACCCAAGATGTAATTACAGCAAAATAACATGTTGAGAATAATACAACAGATTTACAGGTTAGAAGCGGATGTGCAAGTGTGCACCGCTAGCTGTTCAATTTGCCAGGCGTACAGATGGAAGAACATATGTACAGAAATGTGTGCATACGTGCAAAGTAAGCATTGCATTGTAAGCTATTCACATTATTATATCATATTTACAGATGGAATCAATATGGTACATATATATTCAGATGTACAGTGCAGAGCATAGTATAAAGCATAAATGAATCATTTTCAGAAAATGTATTTGATTCTTGTTTATATGTGTGGGTTTGGTGCCTCGTGTTAATCACCGACTGGAGGTCATAGTTTATCCACCGCCTTTTTGATTTACCTCTACATCACTGATGGCAGACATGGCACTGAATCTGCTGTGGGCTTTGGAAATGAACAGTCCTTGAGTGAAGAGGAGGGGCGAGAGAGCATGCGGACCTATTGAGAGAGAGAGAGGCGGTGCAGCCCTGCTATGGTTTCAGCAGCACCGACTCGGGGACTAGTACCAGACCACTGTGTTAAGCAGGAACAGCACGACGTAGCTGAAAACCGCCACCGGAGCAAATGAGAACGAAGACTACTCTTTCATGTGGATTATTTCGGGAGGAAGACACTCATTCGAAGCGAGGAGACCATTAGTCAGCGTAAAGGGAACAACTGACGAGGATTGGGACTTTACCGTAAGATAACACCGCCGAATGCCGCTAAGGTTAGTTAGCTTCCATCGCTGGCTGTCCGTTGGTTAGGGGGTCTGTCTGTTGTTGGACGGTGGGCTCAGGCTATTCTTTGGAGCAGAACACATTGCACTTTTCTGTATAGCCACACAGCTGATCCGACCTTTAGGAAATATAATTTAAGAGGGCAGTTGTGACCAACTGACCGCAGACCATGTCACAATGTTACCAGTAGGCTAGCTAACGTCAGCTAGTCAATTATTTTATAAATCAAGAACACGTGCTACATTGCTAGCTCGGCTAAGCTAGCTAGTAGCCAACGGTGCCAGTTGCCAGTCTCAAGAAGTAACGTCAGTTTTATTTCGCTGAATTACATGAACGTTGTGTGAGCAAACAGGCTGTTTCTCACTCAACACTACCAACATCCGCTGTCAACCCGCTGCATTTTAGAATCAGCTGGATGGGACATTTAACTAAGTTAGCTAACTTGGCTATCCACAAAAGCGGCAGCTGCGTTTGTAAACATTGGTTTTAAGTTACCGTTGACTAACGGTAGTTAGCCTAGCTGCTAACACAATATTTCGCTGTCAAATAATTACTTTGCGCCTGAAGCAGTTTTCTTACCATCATTGGAGAATACGTATATGGGCTTTATAAGATATCATTTCCTCGTTAGCCAATTAGCGCGATGTCAAGTCAATGGGCACGGTAACGTTAGCTAGCTACGAAAGTTAGCTAGTTAGCCATCTATGGTTAGCCGATTAACTTACTACCACATAACTTGTCTTCAGTTGGCGTGGTGTTTTCCACGTTCGTTCACTTTCAACCTTTGGACCCCATTTATTAATGTGCTAGGTTAACAGTTAACCACCTGTAAGCTAGGGTTATCATTAGACGTGGCTATCTCGCTTGCCCATTGAGTAATGCTGGCTAAGTTATAGAAGCAAACAGATGTTTACAACCTAATGCCTGTCATATTAATGCAATAATCAGAGCCCCGTTGTGCAGTGAGGCAGAAGATTAGCCAAAATTGCTCATTAACAGTCATATAGACAGATGGAAAGAACCGGGGGTTTGGTTCTTCAGCTACCCAATCCCTGCAACCACGTCCACGATAAACATCATCTATTGACTTGTTTTTCTGTCACTTTCCAGAATGTTTGAAAGAGTATTAGAACAGTAGACAATACTTAGAGTATAAGAACTACTGAAAGGGTGCAGTAGAAATGAAAGCGATTGGATTTAGACAGCCATTGCTCCGCTAAAACGTCGATCTACATTTTGGTGAAATCTCCATGTCATTGACTTTATGACTAATGAAGGCATCATACACACAACCAGTATAAAATGTTACACTGTAACCAACCGTACAGTATCATCCACAGTTACATGGGTTGTGAACGCATTCTACTTCAAAACACCTAGGACCAGGTTTTGGAAACATCACAACAACCATGTATGCATTTACTGGTTTTGTGTTGTCCTACATGTAGTAGAAATACTATTATGAAACTGCGTTGTCTCACCATAATTTGTATGGGCATAGCATTTGGGAATGTTTATTTCTGTGTGGTTCTGACTTGTACCTCAGTTAAGGTCAAGAGCATGTTTTTTGTTTAGTTCTTACGCTAAATGCCATGGCCCAGACCAACTGTTTAATTACAATAAAAGACCCAGGGTAATGAGCTGCAAATGTCATTCAAAGCATATTTGGATAATATTCCATGCTTATGGTGTCTGTTAAACTTGATCTATTTCCGCTGTTGGGGTGTTTTGAGATGAAACATTCTGTTGAGGGTGTATTTTTGAACAGTGAGAGCTGATAATATTTAGTATGCATGGAGAACATTGTGTGTTTGTATTTCCGACAGTCCTATCCTGAAGTAAGTCCTCGCCTCTCTTAAACAGGGTCAGCTGCCCCAAGGCAGTCCAGAGATCACAAAGTCTACCGTTAATCTATGGTGGTGTGACATTAGATGGTTCAGCTGCCTTTAAGTCCTATGCATCCTGTAGCACCCTGGCATTTGGACACCGCTCAGTGGTTTGGATCAGAAAGAGTTAAAACAGTTTGAGGAGATATCTCCCCCTTACCCAAAAGGGTAATGGGGGCAGAGATAATCCCATGCTCAGTATGGTGCCTCAGGGAGAGTGTTTCACTACTAGTTCAATTTCTGCTCATATTATGAAACACAGTGCTGTTATGAAACTGGAAAGGGGAGCTCTTGTTGTTCATGTTATTGTCAAGGCAAGCTGGATCCTCATAGTGAATTCTTGTGGGAAGAGGTGGCATGTTGCACCACCATAAATTACAGAAATGCTTGCAATTGGAAAAGAAAAAAATCTGACCTTCACAAGCATAACTGTCAAAAAATGTCACTTCTCAGATGTCACCCTACTAAGGCCAATATGCTACTATTCTGTTTATGCAGGCCACAATGCAAAATCTGAAGCACGATAACCACTGAAATGTGTACCTAGAAAAAAAAATAGTGGAGTGCAGTGTTGAGCAGTGCTCCTGGTGTGTCCTAGGAGGCTCTGTTGTTGCTTTGAATGAGGAACTCAGCCATCAGGTTATTCCCTTTTCATGGCCATTCACAGTGAAAGCTGCTTTCTATGCTCCTTTGTCCAATGGCAACTCTGCCTGCCATTTGGTTACACTTAACATTTGTTTGCAGCATTTTTATGTTGATGGATCAAGTTGTATAATGAATTGGCTGAGGAATTTCATTATAGAGTAAATGCTTACCATTTGCTTTTTCAGTAGAAGCAGAAAGACTTCCTATTTTCAGTGCTAAACACAATAAAATGCCTGCTTATTTGGGGTTTGGGGAAGTTTTAGATCCTTTATCTCATTTAGTGATAATGATATGATTTATTTTAGAATTTGGTTTATCTTTAATTTGTCTAGTGTTTTTATGGAAACAGTCTAAATCTAATCATTTGCACTATGGAGCCAGCCCCCTCTTCTAGCCATGCCAAAACCTATCCCAGAATTGCTGATCTAAAATCAGTTTTCATAATGAAAACATAATTAAATTCATAGTGAAGTGGGGTGACCTGACTGATGATCCAACGTCAGATCTTATTCTTGGAAGCTGTATGAGTATCTGCCATGGCCTTTGTTGACATCTCAAGAGATAGCCAGGCAAAATTCAATCTACCAATCAGCATCCTTTTTTTTTCACAAAACTTTTCTTAAATTATTCGTAAATTTGTTGTACTTATGTGCGAAAACACCAACGTGGGATTCATGAAACGTGCGGGAAACCTGGATTTGTGCGTAGAACAGGTGTATATTTGATGAATGCCAATCATTCGTAAATTGGATGCGTGTGCCTGTTGAAGCCAGTTTGCATAGGTAAACGGCCTGTTCAACACCGTAAAAGGCTGCAGACTGAAGGGTTGTGTGAAAGTAAACCACGGAGGAAAAGAGGAATTTGGTGGAGTCCGAAATGGAAGTGTTGCGCGCATGCGTGCATGAGAAAAAACAACAGTTTTCAGAAGCATCAGCAGCGGAGTCACAAGAATTGATAAAAGTAAAGCATGGCAAGAAATTTCAGCAGAAACACACCGTTGGTGAGGTAAAAAAAGAAATGGTTCGACATGAAACTAGATTGCAAAAAAGTTTAAGGAGAAGTAGGCACATATTATCAGCTACAGGAGGACGGCAGTGGCACTGTGGCGCTCTCCAAAATGGATCAGAGGATCAATCAATAGGAGAGACCTCACTGTTGGCATTGAAGTTGAACACAGATCAGATCCAGGCTGCATCTTCATCAGATGGTTGGACTGTGTAATTGTATTTGTAAGGCGTACAGTCCTTGTGATCAACCCATTACAAGTTTGATAATCTTGTATTATGAATGAGGACAGTTCAGCAAATACGCCATTTCAGCCTGTTTGTACAAGTCCACTGAAACATCTTGTTGTTGAGGTTTGGCACTACTGTAATTGATTTTTCATAAAGAATAAGCCGTTATAACATGCCTTCCCACATGTTTACAAACACACAAACAAATTCCCGCATGTTTCCAAACACACGTAGGTTTTGGTATACCAACGAACAAATTCAGATACGAACAAAATGGTGAATCAGACTACGTTCGTACAAGCGCTTTACCATGAAATTACGCACGTTTTGTGAATGAGGCCCATTGTTTTCCACAAAGAAACTTCTGATTGTTCAGATTCTCATATTTAGCTAAATCCATTCATGGTACAATTCAGGTTCAACATTGGGATTGTTAAAATAAATGGCAAAGATGACCATTTCAGACTGTATATTGAAGTGAAATTTAAAATTGAAGTGTTAGGCATTAATCACAGCAAATCAAACAGTGATTACATGGAACCTGCACAACTTTGCCATGTTGTGGTGCACTTTTATGAACACTTAAGTTAACATGCAGAACCCATAAATGGAAATATGAGGCTGTCACTGAAACTACCTCCCAGGCGCAATCCCTCCTTCCACCCAGCTCCTTGTTCACTGAATGAGTAACACCAGCTGTCTAGCATTGCTTGCTCGCTAGTGGGCTGCACCTGGTAGATTCCGTGTGTGGAGAATGTTATGCTTGACTCACACAGTGTGGTAGAGTATTATGATCCAGCACAGCTGGTCTTTTGCAATGCTTCAAATGAATCTCACAATCAAAGTGCCATTGAGCTGGGCTCACAACCACTTCCAGTTGCAGTGTTAGGACTGATGTTGAGCAGCTTTACTGTTTACTGGCATTACCAAATGGAAAGACCCTGGTTGCATCAGGTGATTTCTGAGGAAAATGCCTTTCTCGTATTGCCATGACAACACATGGTGCAGTCCACCTATCCCTCCATATCAGCTCTTCGAAATAGTCTAGCTCATGATTTTGTCCTCTTTTGAGATTTCCTCTCTCACTCTCTTATCCTCTTTGTGGCATATTTAGGACACAGTTGTTGAACTCATTACACAAAGGGGGAGTGAGTATATTGGGGCTACTGGCCCAGGGGTTAATGGGGTCTGGCAGCTAGACTGATCCTGGGCCTGTCACTCTGTGGAGCTCATCAGGGCCACAGCAGGATTTATGGAGAGGAGTTTTCATTACAGCAGATTGGCCAAAGGATTGCCTTTGTCTGGTGGAAGAAGTTCTCAAGTTTGGCCCTCAATGGGCATTTATTTAAATGGAAAGAGGCGTGCACAGATGTCCACAAGTTGATTTTCATCCTATTTCATTTGCTCTTCCCTGATGTACAATTGCTGCCTGGAATTGTTGTCATAGTGCAGTGATTGTTTTGTTGTAATCATCCTTGTCAGCATTCAATCGCAGATCTAAGAATTCTTTCGCATCCATGAAAAGCTTATCAATAGCCTCTTTTGTCATCACTGGCTTGTTAGCTTAATAAGTGACATTGGTGACATCATCTTTAGCCATTACAAAAGTTATTTGTGTCTTTTCTGTGGACTTTTAGTTATATATCTTTTTTGACTCTTATTCCTAGAGGTCGCATAAGCTAAGCATACATGGTGTAGGTGAGTGTGTGTGTATTTAAATAGGATATATTTTGGCTGCATTTTAATTGACATTTCATTTAGCATAATATTAATGAAAGCGTGGTCAGTATCTTTGTAGACCAAGTCCCTTACTTGATTAACTATAAGCTAATGAGGCTAGCATTGGCTAAATTGCCACGGCAACATTAGGTGACTATTATACTCCCATTTGATTATGGCTAGTTGTGTAAAGCAAATAAATAGCTAATTAGAAATAAATTACCTCCATCATTATTTGATTAGATTGAATAGAGGAATGTAGAACAGTTTACACACAGCCCCCGACATGGACTCTGTTCCAAAACTCTTATAAATGTTAGATTGATAAAGAAATATGATTTCAGATTCTGCCATCCATAAGAGTGCGATTCAAATGTGCTCATCAAAGCCCTGCTTTGAGCTGTATAATGTTGCTGTCTAGCATAGGATTTTTTTGCTGTGTTTTGAGTCTCATGGCAAGTGATCATGATGTAGCCTAGCTCCATGCTGCTCTGATTTTGGCTGTTGCCCCTTGGTCACACCTGGTCATGCCCTGTGTTCCATACTGTACTGCAGAGCCACAGAGGAGAGTCCATCCTATAACTGTAAACCCACTGAGATGCAACAAGTTTCATTTATGACTCAAAAAGCACGTCAAAGATTTAACTTTAAATTATGTTTACTCACTGAAAGATTTTACGTGTACATTTGTCACAAAATGTATAGCAGTCAAAAGAAATGTCACCATGACAATCATTGCTGTGTTTGGCCCCTGTGAGCTACTGCATTTTTCATTTAGTTTACTATTTATATCCGTTTGAACAACCTCTACCTCCATTCCTAATTGGTTTTAGTATTATCCATGTTGAGGTGGATCACTGGGGCTACTGGTCTGAGTTATTGCATCTTCATCACAGGAGTAGCCACGGTAACTCTCATTGTATCAACATGGAGAGCCAAAAGACCAACATTCAAAAGCATCATACAGTATCTCCTTGGATATGTTTTTAATCAGAAATAGAGAAACTCATTTGATTAGGTTATAAGGCCATTCTATTTTGTTTTTCCTGGCTACGGAATGGGGGAGTTACCTATAAAACCAGTCACCCACATTTAAACATACATAGGGAGAGACAGACAGAGGATTAGCAAAGATTAGAAATGGCTCTGTGGTAAGTGATTCACTTGACTCCGTTACGCAACACAGATGACAGCATTTTATAGGACATTACTCTTGTTTGTGTGTAGGCTACAGCTGTGGGTGGCTTTATATTTAACTTGGCGATAAGCTGAATTTTTCTGTTGAAGTGGTTGTGAAGCCCTGTCTATTGCTGTGGATGTCTTGAGTTGGACTAGGCATGTGCATTAGAAGATAGTTTGTTTTTCACATTCTGGAAAGCTTGTTTGTGAGGGCCGCAAAGGACAAATGCCTTAGGGGTGATTGACTCACAGTGGAGATGTGAGTGACATCTAACAGTGAAAGAAAGGTATGTAGGCCAAAGTGCAGTGTTATTACAGGTTATTTGCGTACTTGGCCTCCTGTGTTGTTGTGCACTGGATCAATGACAGTGCTACACTGAAGTTTGGAATACCTAGTTGTCTGTATGCATCAAAACATTGCCCTTGTGGTGTGATGGCCGGTCTATCTTTTAAATGGTATTTTAAAAATGCTTTTTCTCACAAAATCCCTCGGGCTCATGTCCACAATTCAAAATCCTGCATCTCAAATCTAGGTGGGATGTTTTGTTTAGTAGATTGTCTGTGTACACAAACAGGCATGTTTGGCCATGAGTGTGTGCAAATGCATGTGTGTATGCGCTCTCTCTCTCACACACACACATATTTGCACTCATACCCTCACACACACTCAAATGCTCTCATGCATAAATGGAGGCTCTGTGAGGCACAGGCTGCTGTCATGAGGGGCAAACAGAGGCACTTAGGGGTTGCACGCTGCCACAGAAGAACATTTCAAAGCTCTTGAATAATTAATTCAGTAGTGAGGAGGTAGTAGGTCAGCCTGGCAGTAGGTCATCCTGCTCCTAAGAATGGAGAGCTTAAAATCAGGTAGGCTTTAAGAGCAGAGCTGACAGACACTGAAGAGGAATCTGCAACGTGAGCCGTAACACA
>OOFE01013933.1:8899-21014 GCA_900323365.1 Monocentris japonica | reverse complement strand
AGCAGGGGAACAGGCAGGAAATCCAATAGCCGCTCCTGTCCAGCCTGGATACAGCTGGATTACCACATCTGGAGGTACAGTTCAGCCAATCACTGGCTCTGTTCATCTCTCTCCCTGTCAGGTGTGCTCTTTTATTGTCTGTGTTTTGAGACATCATTCGTCCTGATTGTGCTATTTTCAGTCCTAATGATGGGAATGATCTGCTACTAAAAAGCATGCCATGTGCTTATGTGCCTGCCCCATGTTGTGTTTTTTTTAAATCTGTGGCACTTGCGTCAGTACATCAGATGATTAGTGCCAGCCAATCAGGTACACAAAATGTGATTTATTTGAGTTTTACTTAATAGGCGTATTATTTGGAAACGTAGCAATGAGAGACAGTCTTGATTGTCAGTGTTTTTGTTCTTAGAGGCAAGCAATATTTTAATTTTAGCATATGGTAGCACATATGCTATCTTAGCTTGATGTGGCAAGTTTAGCATTTTTTTCTAACAGGTCAAACATATTTTAGGGGAAATTGGAAAGCACTTGGCTTGTTCGTGTCTGCATCTTTTCAGGTTTTCAAGGTTGTTGTGGACACACATCCCATTCATTTCTAATTGGAGATTTGTTTTGTTTTGCTCCTGCTTTTGTACTCCTGCATGTGCCAAAAGAAAAGTACTGCATATTAGTGTTTTATTTCACAATACTACTTCCTTTGTCTGTTCACTACTGTCTCATGATCGCTTCCTCTATTGTTTCTGACAAAAAGCTGTGGCCCATGGCTGCAGGTGTTGATCCTTTCATTACATTGGTGCTAATCCTGTCATTAACATGATGGGATGTGTGTCATTGAGTCGGATTCAAAATGAAAGGTGTGACAGGCTGTGGTTTAGGAAGATGATTGTACCTCTTTCACTCTCAGACAAATTACAGCCATGCCATTAGAGAGTGTGGGCGTTCACACGTTTTTCACTGTCTCTGCAGTTGCTAGCTGTATGTTGTGACTGCAGATTCACATCCTGTCTGAAAGTTGAGTGGAGGTTAGGCAAGATCAGCCATGGGTGTCAGAGGATGTTCTTTCACTGTTTGGTACTAATAGCAAGCCACTAGTCACCTGCCTGCCAGGAGCTCTACTATATATCAAGCTGGCACATCATTAATTATATCACCTATTGCCTTTTATAGTGTCTGCGTATCACCTAACATTTGATTTTGACATGCTAGTTACTCATTCCCTTGCTTGTCTAGTTGGCCAGTATTGGTTGGAGACCTCATTATTTGGAATGCCTGAGATGCCAGGATGTCTGCAAATGATTGTGGGATTTAAGGATTTTTGGGATTCCTCTGTTAATATGAAACTATTTTTGGCTGGCAAAGTTAAATGAGATTGGCATTGATCCAGCTAATATAGAGGAGAGCCCATGGCTATTTTGACTGTCTCTCCATCGTCTCCTTGGGCTATATTGCTGTCCAGGTACTGACTTTTTAATAATCTGTCAGCGTTCTACTAAGGAATAAATTTATAAACGTGGATGCATCTTCATGGGGCTTAAAATTGTAAGGTAATGTCTTGTGTTGACCAGCTGCATAGCCACAGGTTTTGTGATATTGTATTGAATCAAAGGCTACATGTCATATTGCATCATGTTTGCAGTGTACTGACCAAAATATGCTAGGCATCTTTTCATTTGAAAAAAGACTATCCTTTATGGCTTTGTTTTTGCCAGAGGCTAACATGTAAGCCTAGTCATTTAACTAATATAATGACATTACATTATATTGTTCCTTTGTTGTTTCCCTCCCCTTTCCAGTGTGAGTGTGAAAAAGTGTCTACTGGAAATTGTCTCAGCATTGCCTTGGGTCTCACTGCTTGGCAGTGTAATAGGGGCTGTAATGTGGCTTGACAGATCTTTGAGTGTTTTTCCTACTGTTGCCCAACTGCTAATGTACAGGAGTTTCCACTCTCCTTCCCAGATTCTTTTATTGGTTGTTGTACTTCTGCTATTTCCTCCCCCTCTTCCTGCTGTGTTTTTGATTAGCTTGCTCATGGCATGCTATTGTCATCACGTTGGCCAGGAGGAATAGACAAAAGATTCAGGATTGAGGTTTTATCCAACAGAAAGCAGGCAGGAGAATATTTTTGAGCATCTACAGAGAAGTGATGAATCTGTAAAAGATTTGGATGTGGGTCTGGGGCATTGCAATGCTGGAAAGAACTCCCTCGATAGTTTTGATGAAACAGTTGATACACAAATGGGTGAAATCACTTGGAAGGGTTTAGTGTTTCCATGGTGTCTGTCTTGAGGCCCAGTGCTTACCATAGAGATTGACCTTGTCCCTGCACTCTGACCTTAAAAAACCTCTTGGGGCCCCAACACTGAGGCCTCAATGGATTAATTGCAATGGCTTTGTTTTCATGTTAAAGGCGGGGGAGAGGGAGTATCTGTGTTGGTCCTGACACCCTGATAGTTGGCCATGCAAGAAGCTCATCAAATTACAAGCCTTGACACTACTGCAAGAGGTTGTGAAAAGAATAAAACAATGTGTGGCTCTTAGAAGGAGGGATTGGCATTAATGCCAATGCCCTTTCAGTTGTTTCCTTGTGAGTAGATGAAATTACTTTGTCTTGGATAGTGTTGTCTGACTTTATGCCCAATTCAACTAAGACGACAATGTAAACACTACAAAGTGTTTTGTCTAAAGCCCTGACTTATTTCAGTGTGTTTAAGAAATTAGGTTCCTATTAGTTGGTGGTATTGTCCAGTTCCTACTGTCCAATTATTTTATAATGTATTATTTATAGTCATCATGATGCATGTAATTTTCCATTTTTCCCAATCTATACTGTCCAAATAAGACCAATACAACACTCAAACTGAACCATCCATGCTGGAAGTAAAGAATAGAATTACTTGGGAAATAATTCAGAAAACAACTGTTTGTGCCCATGTGTAGTGTTTGTGAGTGGCTCAGTATTGGGGGTGGGGGTAAGTGAGTGAGAGGGCGAGTGATCGAGAGCCTCCTTGTCCAGGGCCCTTCAGTAATGAGAATCCAGGGAGATAAATCCTTATGAGACCTGACATGGTGCCACATTCCTAGGCTGAGAGTCTTAGCAGCCCCCCGCCCCTCAGCTATCCAGAGCTCTGCTTTATAGACTTCTGATGCTGTTCCCAGACCAAGCCTTATGCCCATTACAGTCGACTCATCTGCCTTCTCACAACAGCCCCAACTCCATGCCTTTGAATGGAGCAGCCTCCTCTTCACTAGACAAAACTAAAATGCATTTGATATTAGGTTATGGCAAGATAATTGCAGCAATTCAGCACAATCCATGCTGACAGCTCAATGTCCTTATTGTGCAAAAATACTGGTAGGATTTTTTTTTTTTATGGGGCACGTAATCAACGGTGCATTAGTGTTGCAGTGATTAATTGATCATCCTGGCTCTAACAAGTTCCAAGCTGTGCTTTTGAGCTGTTATCAAAGAAAAGATGTAACAAGTCCATGAATCCCTGGCACTCTTTCCAAGAGCTTGACAATCAAGCTACCAAGTCAGACAAGACAGACATTTGATTGACTGTTCATCTCAGTAGAATTAAACTGTTGTTTGAAGTCGGGCTCCTGCTCTCCTCCTTGGCAGGTTGATAGCTGTTGGTGTACTCTGTGCTGGTGTTTCCACAGCCATTCCTAAAATGGAGGGGGGTGGGGGGGGTTGTGTGAGAGGATGAAGTATTGGCTAGTGCCGCTGAAGGCTGAGGCCCACTCTAGCTCTGTAGAGGAGTTGAGGCAAAAGAGGGGGGGCAAAGGAAAGCATGCTAGAGTGAGAGAGGGAGGTGACTGAGTTCATTCGCAGTGTTGGCAGCGAGCCAGCGGCTTGCCTGTGGGTGTCTGTAGCAGTGCCAATGCATGTGTTTAGCCTCTCGTCTAGAAGGCCCCGCTCGGCTCAGTGTTTGTCAAAAGCTCTCTCATTGTATTTGCTCTCTCATCTTGATTCAGGTTTTTTTGTTCTGTGCAGATCTTGTGACTGCCTTCAGACCTGTTTTCCTCTCTCTCAGGGGAATCTCTCGGGACTCTCATCAAAGAGAGGCTTCCGAGGAGAGCGGTTTATCTTGCCCTCTCTTTATGCCATTGGCCTCTTTCTCTCCTCTTTGTTTAGTGGTTTCTCACACCATGTCAATGTGATTTCTTTTTCCTCATCTAGTATTTCACCAGCACTTTACCCACCCCACAAGTCCCCATGTGTGGTCTATCTGACCAAAAGATGAGTGCTCACCAGTTTCTTTGACATCTTTTGAGGCGAAAGTTTAGACTAATAGACACAAGGTGATGGCTCTCCCCCTCCTCTGCTATTTGGTGTGAGACTGACTGCAGTTTGTCCCTGTCTCGTGGCCTCTCAGTGTTTGTGTTTACAGAGCTCCTCTGTTCCTTTTAAACCAGAGCCACGTTCAGCCTTTCGTAATACAGCCCTTTGCGTAACTGTGAAATCAAATGACACTTTGTGTTTGTGACTCTCAGGCAGGAAGGAAGGGCAGATAGTGGTGCTCTTTGTGCTGCAAAAAGCGGAAAAAAGAGACAAAGGAGACTGGCACATTGGCTCTTCACCATAAGTCATACTGCCCTGTAGGTCACACTATCTTAGTGTAAAAATACAGGCCTTGCATGTGGTGGTAAATTGCTTTTCAATTTCACAGTGCCAAGAAGTTTAAGCAGCCTACTTTTACCACAAAAACTATGATGATAACCTCATCAAAGTTCAAATAGGTTCAATTAAGTCTACTTCTTATGTGAAAAACACAATCGCAATCTTAGCCCTTTCTAGTTTGTTACTTTGCTTTACTTTACTGTCTCTTGCATGTGAATGCGGTGATTTATGGTTTACATCATCACGAGTGATTTTGCCAGTCATTTGGAAAACTACACACTAAAAGCAAAATGTTTTGTTGATCGTGTCTGTTCTTTTCATAACTGGTGACATAGTTGTGTTAAATAAGAATGAATCATCAGACAAACTGCTGAAAATCATTTCTGCAAGCTGTAATGTTACTTGGCTAAGATTGATCATAATATCTCCGTCAAAGCCAATTTGAAAAGTGAAACTGCTGAAATGAAATAAACAAATTTTACACCAGATGTCCACAATTGCATATTGCCCTGCTGTATTTTAAACATACAGAATCATGACTCTAAAACCAAGGTGCGTACTGAGCCACTAGGTCCACCGCAAATTGATCACGCATACAGCAGATCATTTATTGCCAAAGTTGCATGACTAGTAAATCACAGTGCACTCTTCCCTTTAAGCCCTTCAGACACAAGCTATTGATTTACTACAATGTATTGATCTTTAATCTAGGCAAACTTGTTCAAATGAACAAGTAGTGTATCTCTTAAAGGTCATTGGCCATTGAACTCAATATTTGCCCTTGCAGTACCACCTGGTATGAGACTAGTCTCTTATTTTGCTTGTGTGCTAATGCTGGAATGAGGAAACATTTAAATTGCATCTTCTCATTTGAGGTGGAACAAAGCTAAATATGGAGAACATCTGTTGTTAATGGGCACCCATGGCTTTATTAATCTATGAATTTGAACAATAATAAAAAGAATTATCCTATGGATTTAATTTAAAATGTAATTCTAAAAGTCAGGCTAAAATAAATAGAAGAAAATTTGAAGTTCCTGCATTGTTGGTGTCATTTCATGTGACGAGTATTATTCTTCTTGATATTTTGAAATAAACTGCATGTGGGATTAATTCGTAAACGGGCTTAGTGGGGGTAGCTTTCCTTGTAGTCAACCTTAATGCAGTGTAACAACATCATTTTCCAGCTCTGTTGTCAAGGTTTCTGTCAGGGCCATTTTGATGGCCCCCATTGCAGCCACCGTCCCTTTCAGTATGTGCCTCACACAGTGCTGAAACTTGAGCTACGAGACACCAGCATCATTACTCAGAGGCCCAGAGAAGTGGCAGGAGTCCTAATGCCTATTTTGGCAGGAGTCACAGGGACACGTCACAAATACTAGTCCACCTACTACTACTATCAACACAGGCTTTTAGAAACTCCCTTGGTCTTAGAATGGTTGGCCTAGCCAGAGCTAAAAAGATGTCTGAACATTGAATTCATGTTGAAATAGAACCTGCAAATCATCAACTATTCTCATTGAGGATTTCATACTACTTTCTGTAGCCCTTTGAATACTTAAACATTTTCTCCCTTGTTAACAATACGCTCTGCTTATCGGTGTGTGTTGTAATCTGCATGAAAACTGTAATAGGATTATGCTCCTTTCTTCCTACTTGCCTTTTATTTTCTTTCTGTCTTTACTCCGGTGCACAATCAACATATCGTCTCAGCTTTAACAGAGAGGGTATGTGGGGGTGTACTCAAGCATATTATAAGCCTGTTATTGCTTATCATTCTTAGGCCTTAAATAGCACACTTGCAGGACTTGAGGCCAGTAGTTTGATATCCTCTTGAGTCAAGCCCCATGTCTTTATCTGTTGTTGAGTTATTTATGGTGCCGCCTCTAAAGCCCTGTGAAACCCGGGGCAATTTGGGTTTACCAACTAGCTGCTTGACTTGGCTGGTCTCTGTCCGTTAGCCTTCAGAGTGAGGGACAGTCGGCCATTCAGTAAGGAGTAAAGGAGTGGTTCAGTCTAGCAGGTGCAGAGACTCTGACTCCTCTACCAGGAGCGATGGAAGAGAGGGGCAGCTGTGGTGGGGAGGTACTGACATCCGGGGGAGACACAGACACACACATTCATCTCTAGCTATTCTGGAGGACCTAGCCACACAACACCCCACCATTGCCAAGCTAGCTTTATGCATTGTGTTTTATGCATTGTTCTTGGGAGTTATGAGGCTGTCCAAGACGATCACGCTAAAGTGGCTCAGCCTCAACAAATATCTCATGGCTCCTGTTTCTTTCTCCACAGGTTGCTGGCTACAAGACACAGCCTATAATGCGCAGTGTCTGCTCTGCAGCCTCACCCACTTCCTGCCTGTAGAGGAAGCGGCTGTGCCAGGATGTCCTCTCATCCCCAGTCTGTGCCACCGGGCAGGAGGGCTGTGGACACACGCCACCTGCCAAACCCTGCCACTCTGCCACTGCAGCTGCAACGGGCACATGCGGTAAGAGACCTGGCACACACTGGGTTGAATAGCACCACCTGTACTGCCTCGCTTTTCCACTTAAACCCGTTCTGCTGTAGCTGGAGTTCTGTCTCTGCCTGCTTGGTGGATATTTAGTAAACAGGGGATTACCCTGCACCGCTGGAGAGGCCCTTGTCCCAGGGGCCCCACTGGTGTTTTTCCAACAGTAACATTCAGGTTACAGTGTTGTGCACACAGATCTGCTCCTTCATTAGATGTTTGAGTTGAAAGTTCATGTTGTTGTTGTGGAGTCATATCAAGGCCCTCCCCATTATTTCCGCCAACATCTCCCAATTATCCTCTATATTTCCTCTAAGCATCAGAGGCAAAGCTGTCTGGGCTTCCAAGAAGAGGCCTCTAGCCTATGTTGAAATTAATCTGGTGGCCTCCCGTGTTTTCAAGGGGCTCTCTTCTAAGGCGGGAGAGTCCAAGGCTTACCCCCTAGGATCCCCACAGCTGCACCTCTAGTTAATCCCACCACTCCCCTTCATCATCATCATTCAGCAGGAGATAAGGGTAGACAGGCTGCATCCTACAATTCCTGACTGGCAGACGCACAGGTGTACAGTAGCTTCATGGGTTACCCCTCTTGTCTTGTGAGAGGCAAATGGAGGGAGAGGACGAAATGACAACTGGGGAGAAAAGAAACAGGAGTAAAAATGCTTCTGTTTTTGGAATCTGTATCTTTCTCAAGGAGGATTGTTTGACACATGTAACACATGTATACCGGTTTCCCAAGGTTATGCTGATGGCTTGTTGTGGTTGTGTGTTCTAGGAAGTGGGACTGGTGGACTACCACCCTCATGCCAGGGACTATAGCTCCCACCTGACCCAGCCCCATCGCCGTCGTCCATCCTTGCTGTCTGAATTCCAGCCTGGGAATGAGAGGTAGGCACTGCATGCTCATACGCAAAGTTTCCTCTCTCATAAGGAATGTTATGCCATCTTTTTTTAGAGGTTCTTGATCCCTTAAGTATCGTATTACATTGGGAGCTATGTATTGTACAGTATTGTGCTCAGAACAAATATACCCTGGGCTATGCAATGGAAATCTTAAACTCTGCTGTAAACGTGCAAATATCTCAATAGTAGAAAAAATATGCCCGACAACAATCTAATCTATTAACTCCAGTCAAGGTAAGAATTGTACACCATAAAAACGATAGTATTGCTCTTTAATATGTTGGTCCTTTTTGTCATGGTTCTTGATGACTGAGGAACAAAGTGTGTTCAGTGAAAGCCTCACACAGGCCACATTTTATGCTGTATTATTCTACCAAATCCTCTACCTGTTAACTCTCCCCCTGTGTAATCCTCATGTAATTGGCATCCAAGCCGTTTCTCTGTAATGTAGTGTTAAACGGCTCTGCAGGGCAATGGAGCATGCAAAGTTTTTGCCATCTTCAATAGACCGACAGTAAGTCAGGCACGGCGTTGTATGTATAGTACGCTCTCCCGGGAGACTCGGGTCTCGCACCTACCAAAGTGGTTTATTATTTATATAGTCATGCTTTTTTGAGGATGAGTCTTGATGAGGGCTTATGAATAATTTATGTGCATTCCATGAATTTTGCATGATGCACAGAGGATAAGCCACAAGGATATTTTTCTCTCTCCAGTTGATTGTCATGGCAAATTCTTCTTGCATATGTTTAAACATGCAAGAAACTGTCGTGAAAAACATTCTCAAGAGGTCCACGGTGACGAGATGATCTGTCAGTCATTTGTGCCTTTTTGGTATCTTTCCATCCTTCCTTTGCATTGGGTGGCTGTGTTTTGCTAGGAATCAACCTGCAGATCTTTTGCGTGTGGGTGGGGGGGTGTCTCCAAGAGATGTCAAACGAGTTGTGCAACACTGGCCTCAGGAATGCGATAGAGACATTGGTAGACAGCAGATGGTTGTTCCTGCAGCAGTGTGTGGCCATTGGTGTACGGTGGCTGCGTCTTAAAGCATCAATCAGACAAGATTATGGTCTCGCTGGGTCTTTGTTGTAGAGCATAGGGCTGAGTATCACTGCTGTCCACTGGTGCTGGCACTAGCCTAGCCCACAGTCTGGGAACACTGGGTCTTGGGCTGGGTGCAGAAATAAGCACCACACGGTTCAACTGCCTTCGACCAGCTGTCTGATTTGCAGACACCCTTCAATCAATCATTGGTGCTTTGCTAATTGCAGAATGGCAGCTTCTCATTGGCTTTCAGCACACATGCGGTTTGTTTCTGGAAGATTGATGGCTCGTAAAACTTAAACGGCTCAGTTGATTTTCAGTGGATCAAAATGTATGAATGATATCAAATGGGGAGCCCACATTTCTTTGTTCGGACTGTGAAATAAAATGCTGGTCTTGCTCGCAGGCATCAGTGGGTGGGGAGTCTTTTAGTCAAATATCAGGCATTCAGCATTCCTTTCGAGGGCTGAGAATCCAGTCTGAAACCTTCATTCTGCTTTCTCATTCAGTCTCTGAATATTGTAACTCTGGCCTTGGCAACCCCTCAGTCTGTTCTCCTCTCAGATGCATGCTAGTCTTTTCATAAGTCTCAGTAACCATGTCTCCATGTCTAGCAAGCTTAGGGCTGCTCATATTCTGATAGAGAATGTAAGTAATAACATTGCCTTGGAAATTGCATTTTCAGTAAAGGACATCATTATCTGTTGCCCATTGTAATAGAGCTACATATCCTTTGTCTATCTTCTAAATTGCCTATTAGGACATCCTGGACTGTAGGCTGGGTGATAAAGCCTGTTGCCATTTATTTAATCCTCCCAAATTTTGCTGGCAACCCAAATTACAGGTCAGAAAACCACACCGTGTAGTAGTGGATGAACCTCTATGCTAGTATTTCATAGTTTCATCCTCCTCCCTACTCCAGGCAATATCTCAGTCACTCCGCCTCTTCCCATCTGTCATAGATCACCCAGGCTGCTTGAGAAAGGGAGACAGTGCATTAAAGCAAGCATAGCGAACAGTAGAAACCACTTAACAGGGTTTCTTTTCTGACCCAGATAAGAGCTCCAACGCTCTCAAATCCGGTGACATAATACAGGGGCTCTGGTTATTCTGTTGTCATTTATCCATGAACTTTTAATGTAGGAGATGGATATTTAAATAGTACTCTTTGTATCTTCCAAGGTGTTGTTGGGCTGGAGATCTCAGTTCAGTAACCAAAACCCATCATTCTTCCTTAGTGGATCATTAATCATTTTTACAATATTATGATACATGTGTTTATATTAGTGATGTCATTTTGGAAATTGATTGGTTTAGTTTGATGTGATTTATTGTAGGTCCTCATTCCTTTCAAAATGAAAGGTCAGCCATTATCATTCTGGTGAACAAGCAGCCTAACAGCATTAGCTCAACTCTAGATTTTACCCGTAGAGGAATCAGAACAATCTGAAACATGTAAAGAGGGCTTACTGCCATGTTGAGAGAGATTGCTGGAGGTCACCTGCATTGAAAGTGCAGTGACCTTTAAAACAGACCCTGGACAACAAGCAGAGGAGAATTACACCAGTAGTTATGTTTTAGTCAATAAACCTTTTTTTTTTTTTTTTTTAACACCCAGAAGCCACCGTGCCAAAATTCACCTTCCACTCTCATTACCTTAGAAGCCAAATAGAACAGAAAACAGACTCCAGATAATAACGGATTATCTGGCGAAGGTAGAGGAGACAAATTTACTAGCCACAGTAAATTTTATCCAGCATTTGGCGGGTGTAAATTTCCTACTCTGTTTTTATTTTGGCGATTAACTATTTGGCAATGTGGTTTCCATTCAACCATATGAAGAGATAAGTCAAGGGCTTGTGCAAATTCTCTCTGTTGTTTTTAGACTCTCCCCATTGTTCCTCTTCTCCTCTGTGCTTCCTCGGTTTCACTCATCCCAGCTGTGGTGCAGCTAGTCTGGCTTCTCTCTCTCCCAGCCTCCCTGACTCCCTGCACAGCTGCTGAGCTGCTCCTCCAGGGGACGGCGGAGAGATTGGCAGCGGCACAAACTCTGTAGCACTTCCACAATAACACGCTGCTATCGGCATGCATGATCTCTGCCCTACTCGTAATGGGGCCCCAGCCAGTGAGAAACTAATGGAGTGGTTGTTGGGTGTTGTGTCGTATTGCCCCACCCCTCTTCCGTTCCCTCTCCCATCCCATACACCCCACCCCCACCCCTACACACATCTCTCTCTTCTCACTCCTGACAAATCCTCCCTGGGGATCAGATTATGCTGCACGCTCAAAAGAGAGAGAGAGAGGGAGGGAGAGAGAGAGAGAGCTAGAGCTTGATGATGTGATTATGTAAGTACCAACCCTCTATGGAAATCAGAGGAAGTGTGTGAGTGAATGAGTGAGAGAATTTGTGTGTGTGTGTGCTTGCTTGCTTGCTTGCTTGCTTTCACACGCCATCTGTGCATTCTTTTTGCCCCCTATTTTTCCCAGCACTGTTCAGGCAATTATACAGACATACATCCACAATCCATCTCTGTCCACAACACCCCATGACACCTTGTAAGATGCAGATTTAGCACTGCAGATTGCATAAGAAACATGTCTCTTCTATATAGCCCTCTTGTCTGGTCTGTGGTGGAAAGAAGGGTTTATCAGACAGGGTCTCAGTCATTACACCAACCCACCAGCACCCTACTAAGACAGAGAGAGGCTCCATGCTCTTTGGCGCATTGAGAAACCACACACTAGGCCATTGTGGGCCTGGACCAGCAATTATGGTTGTGTTTTCCCTCTTCTCTTCAGAAGCCACTTCCATTTTGACATTGGTAGCAAAGTCACTGCCATTCTGGCATCTGCCTCCAGGGCAGGCTTCAGAAAACCATTCCCTCAGAAAGAACAGAACACCATTTACAAGTGGGCTAATAAACTTTCCCAGATCTAAGTAGCTAGTACAGTTAACATTCGGAAGCTGTCATTTGACTGCACGCAGAGTCTGCTTTACTGCTGCTCTCTAGCGTATGGCATGCCCCCCCCCC
>OOFE01013928.1:24347-35450 GCA_900323365.1 Monocentris japonica | reverse complement strand
TGACAGGACGAGTGCCGATTGAAGTTTACAGTTCCAGTTAGGATTTTTTTTAGTTAAGATAAGATACGAGGTCTGAGATAGGATAGGACACAGCCATGAGTTTAGGAATTGCTTCTGTAATGGGAAGATAAGTTAAGATAGGACAAGCAGTTAGGATTTTTTTCTGTAATGAGGCCGCTGTGCTGCAAACATATCAACTCTGAGTCCCGCAAAATGAAACAAAATAACTCGACATCAACACTGGTAAAGAACGTTATATAACTAATCTAACTCCCCTCAAGGTACCCCTTAAGGTTCCTCTTCGGCTGTTATTGCGCAATCATGAGCTAGCCATCACCAGATAGCACCTAGATAGCTAACTTGGATAACATAGCATGCTAAAGCAACAGGCTAAACTGATCGCACTCATTGCATAACAGCTAAAATTAAAAAAAGTGCGGGGCTGGATATTCAATGTAACTTTCCTAACAATAGCTGTACAAATTCAGTGACTGGAATCCTTTAGACGTAATGACTTGTAAGCCAGGTATGTAGATTGAAACAAAAACCTAACAAACCCACAAGGTCACTAGCAACCTGATTTAGCAACTACGGGCTAATGCTGGTAGACACAGCTAGCACAACGCTACAGAACGTTAGCATCTATGCTAATATTCGCTAGCTAGCTGGATTTGAAGCGTTTCGTAGCAGCTACACTGTATAAACAACAAAGCTAACTCCAATTACCAGTTAAATTAAACTAACTCAATGAGGGTATTTGATCAACACCGATAAAAGTTATATTTTTTCTGTTAGGACTCACCATGGTTCCCTTGCATATTCCTCCATTTTGTTCTTCTACAGTTTCCTCTGACGTAACTATGCCGACAACCTGACGTAACGACAAAAACGTAAAATCTTAAAGGGGCACTTCAAACTATTCTGTCAGCTCTTACCATGAGCAATGTGGTTTATTCACCCATGCAATGGTTCCCAAACTGGAGTCCTGGAACCTTGCCAAGGATCCCCGGAGATCCTCAGCAAAATGAGGATTAATTAGGTTTCAATATCATTGCATGACTTGAAGTTAGCAGTAGAGAGAATGTGTAATGACTATGTTTATATTTGTTGTATTCCTACTGACTATACAGACAGAAAACACAAATCTGATAAAAAAAAAAAAAAAAAGGTAATCAGGGTAATTGACTTGAAAGGATTTGGGAACCCCACTTTACATTTATCAATCCTCTACAACAGATGTGTGAGATATGCTCCAGCCTCATGGGCCAACTCAGACAAGGTTTACACCTCTAACACAATAAAGAGATTTTCATGTTTGACAGATGTTTTGAGCAACATTGGCAGATTTAGATGTCATGTGTTCAAAGGCACATAAATAGCTTACACAAGAAGAGGAGATTCATATAATGAGAAGATTTTGTACCAGAGACTTCATTTTGAGAAATAATTTAATTTAATAATTTAATTCAAACCAGGTTAATTGCCTATCTATCGGGTATTCTAGGTGGAATGTGTATATGTGTATATGTAACCATTCTTCACACTACAAGGGAGTCCCCAGATCCACATTGGGAAACTCTTATTTATGTATACTAACTAAATAGATTTTAATCATCTTGGAGAAGCAAAATATATCAAATGGAACTGGTTGGAATATCAGAAGCATCTCTGACAAACCAACAAATTGTTTTGAAACTGTAAATATAAATAATTATGGCACCTGAACTTGTAAATGTTGTTGATGTTTTGCAAATATATATATATTTACCTGCTGCCAAAACCACACTCACCACACTATATTCCAATGTTCACAAAATTACTTTCTGTGTATAATTGATCTCCAGTTCTCCTCCCTTTGTTGGCATTGAACAACCAGTAATCTCAACATTTTCAAATTCTTTCCCCTCTTTTTCCCCATCTGAGATCAGTGGTGTTGGTCAGAGGAGCTATAGCCGAGAGACAGACCGCTGGCCCCTGGCCCATTATTAGGAACGGGAAAGGAATGAATTGCAGAGCAAGTCTCCAATGAGAAATGACCAAATATAGGCATTTCACGGATGCAAAGGCTGAGGCAGGGAGATGGAGACATAAACTGGCCTGCTGCTGTTCTCCTCTCTCTATCTGGCTGGCTGTCAGGATGGGGGACTGCTCCCATGCTCCCCTCCAGCCTTGAACATGGTGTGCTGGAACAAGCAGCAGACAGCCTTAAAGTTCTCCTTTGTTGGTTGCAGGAGGACAGATATACATGATGATGGAGGAATTCGCTAGACAGACAAAATAAAATGTCACACTCCATTTAGCACTGTGAAGTCAGGCCAGCACTGTTCACACATCACAGCGACAAATTACAAACTTCACCTTTGTTGTGTTCCTCACTGCTCACTATATACACACACAGACCTTTTATTAGTATCAACATTACATCTTGTACCTCGGGACTAGACAGCATCGTCCATTCTCTCTTTTGAATCGTACGCCCACCCAAGGACAGAGGTCTTATGACAAATGTTTCAAGGATTTACTGATCATGAGGCATATGCTCTGCTTTGGTACAGTTGCAAAAGTACGTTGTCAAATTAGTATGATTCACAAGTGCAGGAGTGCACCTTTAAGACATATTGTTCATGCTGCAAGGTAACTTTCATATAATGGTTAGCTATGAATAGCTAGTTATGGCTCTGCATATACTGTGCATATCTGTTGTGCCTCCCTAGCAAAAACTAGATCAGAAGTGGAATGTACAAATGGAAATACTTGAGCAGCCTCATGCAATTTTACATAGAGCATTCAACAACAGCTTATGAAAATGAATACAGAAATACACATTGCTTTATCATACTGATATATATTACAAGACTTATAGATTTTACTGTCAGACAAAATCAAAATATATCAAAATATATATACATATTATTCTCACTTGTCAAGTGATTTCGATCAGGTTTATAACATTACACTTGTGACTTTCCATTGCAAACATGCCAGAATGTTTTATTGGAGACATGCAGGCTCTGTAAGTAAGGCATCTGTAATCAAATATGACAAAGAATTCTTCATTAGACATTACACATAACAGTCATCGGCAGAGTGCCACTTTTATTTGATCACATTAGGTTAGTTTAGAAATGACATTCACGTAAAAGTATGGCATGAATCAGTAAGACTGTTGTACAGGGTAGATAGACGCCAGTAATTGTTTTTCAAAATCCCTAAGGTTAAGACATGTTACATGAAAACATCTAAGCTATTCAAACACCCAGCCTAGAATAATACAGAATATCAGATCAGATACTAAAGGACAGCCATTCCTACTTCCTGACAAAAATATATATAACTTCCATCCTGCTGTCTTTCGTCATAGACCAGGATTCCACTGGGCTGCTTCCCAGCGTGTTAAAACTTGCCTGAGATGTCTTGAGATTTGGCAATGAGACACACACATCACAAACCACCTTGTTTCTCTGCTTTTTTTTTTTATTCTTACCAAGACAGTGTGAATTTCTGAAGTCAGCCCCCCCACTTTTGTTGATTCCCTGATATTTATGCCGTTTCAGAATTCCCAGTTTGTGTAGAATTCCAAGTGACAAGCATGAAGTGGATTCTCTCTCCACAAATAAATAAATGGTCAAATTAATGTCCAATATATTGATAGATTTTTGTATAGAAGAATTTATAGTTATTTGAATCTCTTACTAAGCACACTCCCAACACACTCACATTCAGCCACATACACAAGCCAACATATTATATGATCGGCTTCATATAATCTAGTGCAAATAACAGGCAAAGCGTCAATATGAACTGAAGACAAACAACCACAATGTCATGGCACTCTCTGCAGTTGGCTATTAGAGACCGCTGCATCACTCATTCTCCATAGTGTCCTTTTGGTCCAGTGTTTGAGGGGAGAACTCATAGTGAGGGCTACTTGTCCAACCGATGGACATCTCACTTTTCACTTTTTCCTCGCCATCTCCATCTCTTCCACAGCACAGTTCTATGACATAGTATTACAACTGCATATGGGGATATGTAGAGTTCATCTCCTTGAAAACCTGTGGTGAGATGTCTGTTCTCCCTCTCTCGTTTCACTTTACGTTCCGATGGGGCTTTTACTGCAACCACTTTGGCACCGGCACCTGTGGGAGACAGTGGTATGAGTGCAAACGTAAAAATGAACTGTGGATACACTGACTGATCCATACACCCATCTTACATACCTTCTTGAGTTGGGTCACATTGCTTCCCCTGATGGAGGCAAGCAGTTGGTCCCTTGAGTTCTTACCACTGGCTCGGCCTTTTCCATCCAGCTTCCTCTGCGACACCGGGGTCAGAGAGTTCCTCAGGGAGTCTACATCCAGCATGGGAGGAGGAGGAGGTGGAGGTCCGCCCCCGGGAGGAGGTGGAGGTGGTGGCGGAGCTGGACCTCCAGCTCCCCTCTTGGGAGTCAGCTTCGGCGATGGCATAGGTGAGGGTATGGGAGAAGGTTTTGGTGAAGCCTTGGGCGAGCCTCTCAGAGACCCTCCGCCACCAGTCTTGGGTACCTCCAGCGAACCCTTCTTCTCCCCGTTGGCCTGGGCCTGCTTCTGCTCCTGCAGGCGCTTCTGTCTCTGCCGGTCCATGTTGCGACTTAGTATGTTTGTCATGGTCATTCTAGGCCCAGCCAACTCAAAGTGGTAGCCCAGTTTCAGCAGGGTGGTGTTTTCTTTCAGAATCTTGGTCATCTCCATCTCCGTCTTCCCACCGCAAATGTGACGCTGATTGTGGAAGCGAAGCTCGGTGAGGCTGGAGTTGTGCTGCAGCGCCTGAATAAGGGACATGATACCCTTGCCAGTGAGATGGTTAGAGTCAAGGTTGATGCTAGTGATTGTCTTGTTTCTACGCAGGGTGCCCGCGATGGCATAAGCCACGTGGTCATCAGCCCGGCAGTTGGCCAAGGCGAATGTCTTAACATGGGTGTTGTTGTGCAAAGCCTCTGCGAACTGGATGAGTGTTTTTGTCTTGATGACCTCTGAGTTGTTGACGTTGAGCTCAAGGAGTGAGGGGTCGTTGCTTCGTACCTGCTCCATCAACTCATCGAACATGCTAGAGTCTTCCTCCTCCTCCTCTTCCTCTTTTGTCCTCTTGATGTCAGAGTTTTTGTTGGCTACACAGTTGCCAAGTTTCTCAGTTTCCTCATCCTTGTTGGGTTTTGACCCTTCGTTGTTTTTGACCTTTCCCTTACTGTCCTGTTTTTCCATTTTCTCTTCTACTTTCTTCTCTGTGCTAATCTTCCTGTCTTTCTCTTTCACATGGTCACTATGTTTTACCTCCTCTTCTCTCTCTTTTCTTTTTTCTGCCTTATCATCTTTCACCTGCACATCGCTATCGCCCTTCTCCGACTTCTGCCGCTCAAGTTTGACATCGGGCTCGTCTTTATTGTCAGTTTTTTTCTCATCTCCTCTAGGCTTCTTCTCTTCTGATTTACTCTCCGGAGCCTGGCTTTCTTGAGTCTTGCTCTGCTTCTCCACCATCATAGAGACACGTCCTCGTGTCCTGATACCATCTTTTTTTTCTTTCTCCTTGCTTACCTCCTTTTCACTTTTCTCTCGTAGCTTTGAGATAATGTCCTTGGTTTTACTGTCATCTCTTTTCCTGCAATCTTCTTTTTTCTCTCTGTCCTCCTTTTTCTCCTGTAATTTGGAGATCATGTCTTTTGTCTTGCTACCTGTGCTCTCTCTATTTTCTCTCCTATCCTTTAGCCTATTGTCCTCACATTTCTCTCTTTCTTTGATCTCCTCTTTCACTTCACTCTCTCTGCTCTCCTGCTTCCTGTATCTACTCGAAAGCCCACTTAGCTTCTCTTTAGAGCATTCAGGTCCTTTGTTGTTTCTGTCCTCTGTCCTAATATCCCTTTCACTTGAGACGCTAGCTTGTATCTGTAACCCTCCTTTCGTGTCATCATTCCCCTCCTGACTCAGGCCCATCTTCCTCAGGTACTCCTGCTTCCGGCTCTCCTTCTTTGGCTCACCCTGCAGGAGGAGGAATATGATATTGGAATTTTGCCAGACAGCAAACAAGCACTCAATGAAATGATATGCCGACATGAACAACAGATGACAGTCATTTAAATCAAACATCCATGGACAGTAGTTGGGTATTTTGATTGGCCTCAAAATCAAAATGGGCTGTATAGTGCTGTCATCTTGAAATTATTTATAAGGTATCCATCATGCCTTTTAAAGTGAAGCAGAACATGTACAGAACGAAAGTATGACATAGCCTATGATGTAACACCTAGCCATGCAAATGCATCTGCAACTGTACTCCCGTGCCATAAAATGGCTCCCTATCCATTTCCTCACTGTAAACACACACTCTGTCTCACATTACATAGGATGTGTGTTTACAGTGAGCAAAGGGGCAGGGGACCATTTTATAGTCCAGGGATGCATTTGCAGAGCTAGCTAAGTGTTTGATTTGGGAGCTCTCCATCTGTTTTGCTGCGTGAGGCCACGGCCCTGGCAGATGTGTCCTTAAAAGGCAGTGAGCGTAGGAGCAATCAACCAAGGAATTCCATCAGGCCGGGATTAAGAAGCTCCACAGGGCCGCAGCTCCATCGACTGAAGTGCCGTTCCTTTAAACACAGCCGACAGCAAAACTGCTAGAAACCTGGCTGCTGTACACCCTACCAGGGAGGGCTCTCCATGTCAGAGGCGATCAGCGAAAAGACTTTTATAGCATGATACAAGGATGATAGTAATGCTGTATGTTTCTGAGAGGCTGTTTCTCCACTTGAAGTGAGGAGATGATTAAGAATGTGAAATGGCTGTAAGTAAGCCTCAGGGGGAGCAATGTTTTTCCTGGCACAGAAACCAACTCTGGGGACCACTATTTAGGAGCTAATGGTCTCAGGGTGTATGAGGTCCACTTGGCAGTTTGCTTAAAGCCAAACGAAAATATCACATGAACGCTATAAATAGAATACCTAGGGAGGCTGGATGTTATGCAGGGATGCATCTATCAATCATAACTGCATGCATTGTCATTTTGGACTCCTCTAAATTTAACCATCTGCAAGTCATTTCTTAAAAAAACAAAACATCCACAACTACAAGTACGCTACATACAAACAATGGAAGAAAGGCAGGGAGAAAGAAAGAAATAAAATAAATAAATAATAAAAAAGTTTCCCACAAAACACTCATGGGTGTTTCCTATGTCTAACTGAACACATTGGGCGATGATAGATGAAGCGGGTGCAACCATACCTCAAATGACTGCTCCCTCTGACTGAGCCTCCCTTTAGGGTCACTCTCTCGTTGAGTGTCCAACTTAGCGTCCCCTACACTGTTGGTCACAGGTGGCTGCGTAGGTTGGCTCTCCCCTTGAACGATGATCTTCCCATCCTGTGGGTCGAGGTCTGGGACTTTCATCATATCCTTCTCCAGCTCCTCCATCTCCTCGGGGGAGAGGGTGGACAGCAGGTTGTCCAGGTCCGGGTCCTCGCTCACCTGACGACCCGTGCAGGTCAAGCCCCTCACCTTTCTCCTGGACATGGTTGCCTAAAATTCGGGGTAAAGGCTACGCCCGTAGAGAAAAGACGTTAGTTATATCCCTTTTTGTTTTTAAATTAGACAATTGTTATTTCTCTCCTGTAGTAAGCGGTTGAATATTCCCATAGGCCAAAGATGATATCCCGCTGTCCTGTCCTGTCCTGCTCACCAAAAAGCCACCAGAGGCATCAATCCTGCTGCAGAGGCTGGACTCACAGGAGGCTGCCTTGCAGTTAGGGGTACCAGTGACAGACTGCAAGAACCTCACATCAACAAAGTGGACTGTGAGGCTGGGACATTCTTTGAAATCCTGTGAAAGTGCATGTCCATATTTAGTCCAGGGTACACACTCCTTTAAAGGCAATGGGGAGGGCTGAGGTTTACAGAGATGCCGGAGCATGGTATTACACAGTCACACTTCCTATTGCACAAATCAAATTGTCATTGAGACCACTTTCTGATTATTTAATAAATAAAGACATGAAGAATTTTAAACTACATTTGCTGCCAAGTGACACTTTACAAGCTTTTCCTATTTAGCCTCTTGAGTAAATACATTACTAACATTTGCACAATGCAAGTGAGAAAATATTGTTTACTCAGGAGCCATAAATAACGCTGAGGGGCCTCATTTAGGGGGAAACAGATCAATTCTTTGTTGAGAACAAGCTGTGTTTTAAGCGCAGATGCTTCTAATAGATCATAAGATGTTGCTCTTGTTGTCCACAACATCTACTGTATATGTCAAATGAATTGAGCACATTGATTTTGTGACTATGGACATCTAGTGGTCAAAACAATGTAAACACATACTTACCCCTTTTTAAAGTTTAGAGAATGACACCGTGTGGAGAAACAAGCGTTAGAAGTGAAATAAAAGACACAGCAGACCATTGTATTTTACATTCCAAAGTTAAATTTTATGTCAATAGAAATAAAAACTTTTCACTCACTTTATGTTACAATATCATGCCATCCATTTGACAATAGACAAAAAGCCATATCTAGACAGTTATATTGCAACCGATGTCAATGTCATTAACACGCTCATAGAGTTGGTCAGAAGCACAAATAAATAGAAACACCTTGAAGCAAATGTATGTCAAAGTATGGCAGCATCTTAAACTGAAAATTCCAGGGCTCTACTTGTGCATTACAAAGGCTCAATAAAATTCAAAATTGATCTGAATGTCCCAGGTCTTATTTCTGGCTAAATATCACTTAGGACCGATACTATTAGGAAATTTCTGATTTGGTTTGATTTTATTTTATTCCTCAAAGTGAAGTGGATCAACAAGCAGCCAAGCTTGACATGTAACATTTCACAGGTTGGAAAAAAAAGACACATTTCCATTCCATAACTTTTCCAGGCCTGTAGAACAATTTTTTTCTTGGAATTCCATGCCTTTCCATGACCGTAAGAGCCCATGCACATATGACAATACCACAATACCTATGATCCATAATCATACATCCCTTATTTCAGTGCATCTGTTTTTCCTTTCATCCAACAGATTAAGAAACAAACAAACATGGATATAAAGACATCATGTAATCACATTTGCTAAAGGGAGAATGTGGGTCAGTGACTGAGATGACCTGGAATGTAGCCTTAGGCAGTGATAGATTTGTATAAATTTAACAAGGGAGAGGACGCAAACCATCATTTCCTTTCTTTCTTTCTTTAATAAATAAGGGGGATGCATGTCATCATGTTCTGGCATCCCCTTTCAACTCCCTTCCTGAAGGTAATGACCCCTGCCCTTGGGTAAACCATGTTACTGAGGTGACACTGTGTCAAAGCGAGGAAGTGAGAGAGACGTGACACCTGACTGAATGCCTCCCCACTTTGGGGAAGGTGTGACATTCCCCCCTGTGCAACGGCCAGGAGGAATCAGGTGTCAGGCTCCACAACCAAATCTGACTCAGGCAAATGCTCCATAAAAGCAGGATGTTATAAATCAACAAAAAGAAAAAACAAACTTAAAGTGCCTCTGGTTATCTTTCACAGGCAAACAACTGCTAGTCAAGCTCTGTGTGTGTGTGTGTGTGTGTGTGTGTGCTGTTGCCTTCTCCTCTTGATACAGTCATTTCTCTCTTGCTGTTATGTCCCACTGTGTGTGTACACTAGCCCATCAATGGCCAGGGTACTGTGGTGGAGAATAAGGTGGAGGGACTGAAAAAGAAGTAGGTCAGAAAGTCAGGCCTTTACGTTATGGTTATAACAACACATCAATCCAGTTCAGTGACTCTTTATTTACCCATCCACGTGAATAGAACCACTATGATGATCAAGCCATGATAATCTTACCCTGGCCATATCCAGGATCTGCCATTGGATACGTGGGGTAGGGTCCAGGCTGCATCATCGGATACTGCGGGGGCATGCCGGCATACTGCGGTGCCATTGGATAACCTGGGTGTGCATATTCAGAGGGTCCCAGTGGTTTTCCGTAAGCATCGTACATGGGCTCCACCGGGTAGCTGGCCATAGGGATCTGCTGGGCTGAGGGTCGAAAACATGCACACTGTTGTGAAAGGAATACTTCTGAAAAGTGAGTGAGGGGGAGGAAATGCAGGGACAGGGGCAGCAAAAGTAGTCTCACCATCGTAAGGTGTCCTGCCCCTCTGCTGCCTTCTCTGGTAGAGGTAACAGCAGGAGCACATGAAGCAGCACACCATGGTAGCGATGATCGCTACAAATAAAAGAATGGAGGAGGCAATGCCAGCTATGGTGGTGGGGCTGAGAGAAACAGAGACAGAAAGAGGGAGAGAAAGACAGAAGAGAGAGAGAGAGAGAGGAGGGCAAGTTAAGACTTCAGTGAAATCTCAAAAGCATTTCCATTCCTCACTTTCATCCTCTTGCCCTCATATTATGCCGCTTCTCCAATTTTGTTGATTGCAGTGCACTTTGGAAAGGGATTAAAGGAGAGGAGATGTGACGAATCAAGGAGGCTTTTGATTTAGATTCAGTGTTTACCACAGAGTGACCCTGAAAAACAGACCCAAGATACTGCAATGTGCAGCATCTCTCGCTCTCTCAGATTCCCTCATAGTCTGAGTAAAGCAACAAAGCCTTCCTCTTCACCTCAACACTATCACCCATCAATCCGATCTCCCATCGGCGTTAAGAAGCTCCAGGTCGCCCGCTCAGCGCTGGAAAGGCATGGATGGTTTCCAGTGCCGCGGAGGAAACGGCCAGGTTGCAGCCTCTCAGGCACAAGGTTGGTTAGTCTGGCATTATCACGAGCCCCCACAGGGGACGGGGGAGTAATCCACCGGTAGAAGCAGAGACAGCTGATGACATAGAAGGACCAATGAGAAGATACTCCACTGTGGGGTCCGACAAGTTAAATAAGGGGGATGCGTGTCATTCTTTGTGAACACAAGCCATCTATCTTCCTTCCCACTTCATCACCCTGTACACACATCACACCACAAATCAAAATATCATCCATCAATAACTGTTTGATAGTTACAAATAAATTATTACATGATAATAGATGTGATAATAGATTTAGGCCTCCTGTTTCTGTGTGAGGGAAACAACCCTTCTCTGATGGGGGGG
>OOFE01013928.1:9869-24327 GCA_900323365.1 Monocentris japonica | reverse complement strand
GGGGGGGGGGAGGCGAAATACAAGAACATAAAATAGGTGGATTAGGGCTGAGGTCTATTCACCTTCAATTCAATCAATTCAAACATAAATTTAGAGACTGAAAGTTATTTATGAAATACAGATAGCATTTACTGTAAAGCTCTATTCTATTCTTTTATTGCATGATGCCTCCAGGTAGCAATTACCTCAGAGCACCTACTGTATATTGCCACGACACTTGTTCCATAATATCATAAGACTGAAAGTTTTGATGTTTGCAATACCTTCACTATTATGATTCTTCCTGTATTCCACAATGCACTGGCATGTTTATATTAATTTGACAGTAAAAAGTTAATATAATGTCCCTACAGCAAATAGAAAGACATAATAATTTAGACTTATGAGTACGAAGCCATAAATGAATGATTAGATGCCATTGAAAGCCTTCCAACTCTTTCAGGGACCTTTTTCACTTGTCGCTTCATAGAACATCATTATGTGGCCCTTCAGCGTTAGCCTTGGACTCTCCTCCAACCCCTGGTGCTGCCCTCACCTGAACTGGAAGAGCATGCAGCGTTTCTGCTCCCTCTCTGTGATCATCTTGAAAGCATCCAGGCAGCAGTAGCGCCGGTGGCAGTTCCCACAGCAGAACGTGATTAGAGGGCAGTCGAAGCCATTGTGCCAGGTGCCGTTCTTATCCACGTACCACAGGCAGTCCTCGTTGGCGCCGACTGCAAGACGAGTAAAAAAGAATACAAACACAAAGGCGCACGGGGTGACAACACGTTGAGGAGACATGAGAGAGGGAGAAGGAAATAAGGAGGAAGCAGAGAAGTGAGATAATACAACACCGTTCAATTATAGATTCTGCTTTGTTCTGCCGTCGAGAAAAAAATGAAATGTTTGTTTTTGGACTTTGGCTTTGTATCTCCCTTCCTTGTTTCTCTGGACAAACACAATCATAATGCATTATTCAATGGTTGCATGTGGCGGAGGCTGAAAGCCGATTAGGGCTCAAGAAGGATACCCCTGAGTTTTAAAGGACTTGCGTACCGAAAAAGAAGAGCCAGTCAATTTATGGATTCAAATATTTTATTCCCATGGGGAAAGACAGTCCAATCAACATTTGTGCACATGAACAACTCTCTCCCAAAGCCAGAAACTAAGAAAGTGGAGGAACAAGACTTAAACCTATGATGTCTTAGCTCTCTGGTCTCTTGATTTGGCTGAAAGTTGCACTGCCTTGATCATGTAATATAACAGATGCATTTCTTTGACTGTGTAATCTTAGTAATTGTACTTATATGAATAAAACAACACATTTGACTTCAGCTGGTCTTCCTTGTTGAATTTTATTTTGAAGGGCTGTTTGCTAAGCTTAGCCAAGGTCTAAACAGATTTGTTAGGCTAATTTGGACTACCCATCACATGATTATAAATGTATTACTGTTTATTTATATTGCTGCATGTAGTCTGACTAAAACCATTATGCTAGTGATGATACTGCTCTCGCTTCTTTATCTCAGCCGGACAACCAGCTTGATACTTAAATAACAGAAAAAAATAACTATTAACACAATTTAAGTCAGATTCAAATGGTCCAATATTCATGGCAAAAGTTGACTTTTCAGGTGTAATAATCCCAAAGCTGTTGTGATGACAGTAAAATAAAACTGTACACATTGACCTGTAATAAATTAACCTTTGATTTTAGCAGGCAAACGTATTGCCAAAATGAGTTCTGTTCTGAAATTTTATTTTGAAAATCATATTATTAAATGAGCTGATGCTTGCCAATGATCATACTCCTTACGTTTCCCTGTCATTATATTTTGTAAAGCGTACAAGATTTTATTTGAAGCAAAATAAAAATGCTAGAATATTCTATTGGAAAGAAATCCTACTGCATTTTGGGATCTTGTGGGATCCACTTGGAAAAAAGAAATCCAATAAGACTTTTTCTTTTTACTGCAACACTGCATGCTAGTTTTGTCCAGTTTCTACACAGTAACCTGTTACAGGCCGAAAATAAACATCTAGGTTACGAGCTCAGATGTAAACAGCCAGAAAGCAGCATCACATCATGGACGCGCAAATGTTGTCGGGTAATGCACGGATGGGCACGGATCTGATGTTACAGCTCTAGTTGAAATAAAAACCCATGCACGCAGAAAATGTTTTCAGAGATGTAGTGGTGCGGCCTGGACGGCTGAGAACATAATCTTACCCTGAGAAGTGGAGAGAACAATGGTGAGCAGCGCCAAAGTCAACGCGATAAGGGACATGTTGCCCGTTGTGAAGAACATCCTCATCCTAAAACCGAGCAAACACAATATGGAGCGCAGGTGTACAGAGTAGCGGCTGTTTACATCGGTGTGGAAGATGCCCAACGGTTCCTTATAGTCATTATCCAAGCTCAGGGTCTCGTACGCCAGGCGGGACGGGTTCAGCGGTCAGTAATTTATCCGTCGAAATGACACATCGCGGCTGTGACGCCGTTCACCCTGGGCTTTCGGGCGGAGGCCGCCTTCAAGTGCTGCCACAAACGTCGGAATAACGAAGGGAGCGCAACAAAGAGGCGAATAATACCCCCTTTCACATGCAAAACCCGGGGTTTACATGGGCTATTGAAGCATGGGTCATTCCCACGCTGGACCCATTCAGACCACACTATTGTAACGGATTCATCTCAGGTCAACGACCATTCAGATCAGACCCGTGTCACCATATTTACATCTGTATACGTCACTGCCGAATTCCTATCCATTGCGTAACCCGTGTCCCCCCGTTCATACCGCAGCCGAGCATCATCTGACCCGCGTTATTCCCAGGTCGGGAGCAGGGTCGCGGACCCGGGCTGCAAACTGACCGGTTCTCGATAGCCAGCCCGATAACCATTTTGATATTATATTGTTTGCCATTCTATTTAAATATTTGTATTGTTGTATATTTCTTTTTTGCTCTGTTAAATTTAAAGCCAACACATTTTTGTAAATGAACTAAAACATAAACTACATGCCTGATGCACATTAGCTTCTCTTAGTAGTAAAAGTAGCTCTGTACCGCTATATCTCCATTATAAAACAGGCAGAAAAAAATTAGTTTTGTTACAGGCTCCGTTGTGTTATTTTCGACCAAAAGGCACTTGAATGCGCGACAGGCGGTATTGGCAAATTTCACGAGTTTCCAAGGAGCACGTGAAGGCAGCACGAGACCCGACTCGGGTCAGAGCGCCTCCCCGCCGCCCGGTGGAAGGAGGAACAGTCCAGATTTTAACACGCACTTGTTAAGAGGATACCTCATTATGTTGCACTTTCCACAATGGCAATTAATTGTGACGAGTGGTGCAGGGGTAAAGAAAAAGGGCGGTAGACTGTGAGATCCAGTAGGTGATCTTAAAGTCAACAACCAATATAAACAAGTCAATTATGATTTTAGAAGGCATTTTTCCCTTGAACAACCCTAACGCATACAAAGAATTTGTGTCAAAGATTTCTGCAAGCTTTATAAAATGAGTGCCCTCTACTCTGCAAGTAAAAAGGTGAGGTGGCGTTATCCTCCACGGCCACAGCACCACGAAGCATCCAGCTCAAGTTTAAGAACGCTTTTCCAGTGGGACACAAATAGCTTGTCCTATATTAGATTTACTGTACTTGCCTTTATGCTCCCACTGCTATTATCAGTCCACTACACCAACAATACATCACACCTGAACACACGGCAAATGCATAAACCTAAACATTGTAGGAGTAACAGAATCAACTATTTTCCCAGTGAGCTAAAACATCTTAGGATAAAGGAGATAAATGGAACAAATGTGCCAAAACTGAAACTATTGACAACTGACATAAATTTATGGTCTGTACAAATCAAACCAAAACACCTCACACACTCATGCAGCTCGTTTCTCCCATGAATACTTGTTCCCACTTGTTCTCCCTTGTTACTTTAAGATTTCATGGAAATCATCAATATAGATTCCATCACCCCATTATTCAAGTTGAACAAAAATCGCAATAAAAACCATCTATAGAAGTTTGTCTGAAAAAAACCCGGCCCATTTTATTCCTACCTGGGCGAGACAGAAAATGCAAGCTGAAAATGTTGTCCTTCCGGGACTTTTATTTAGAAATGTTCCATCCCAATCTTCAATGGGTACAAGGAAATGACAAGGCTTTGAATCACCATAGCAACTGTGTGAATTCCCTAATACCCACCGTACCCCCAGACATGACAGTTGGTCTAAGCGCTTTCATTTCCTGTCACGGTCAGCTTTTTCTGAAAATAAGGCCGCCAATGTTTTTCTCCTTCTCAAAAGATCAGGATTTTTTTTTTTTTTTTTTTTTAACTGTCCTTCCATCAAACATCAAGTCTCTTGGAAGTCTGTTTTTTTTTCCATGTTTCATTTCTCTTTGTTTTATACAGAAACACAAAAATAATGGGTTGAGTTACAAATAGGTAAAATAGTCAGTTCATATATCGTGGTTCATCTGTCCCATTGTGAAGTCTCAACCCCTATATTCAATCCCCCAGTCCAGAGGAAGGTGTGAAGACTGAGGCCACCGGCGGACAGACCTCCGCGCCTTCAGTAGGAGTCTGGTGTCTCACATCTCTGCTCTCACCTCTTCATCCTCCTCCCTTTAACGTCCCAGGTCCTCCAGCTCATCCCATCACAACAAGTATGGAGAAACAGGGGAGTTATGGATAAGTGCATGTCTGTCTCTTCCCACCCCAAGCTCACCATCCCATACTCATGTTTCTTTTTTTGTTTGTAAATTCATTATGAGAGCATAAGTGATGGGTGTTTTTGGGGGATGTGGTTGCTGGAAGAGGGGATGTCGAGCGGCAGGGCTAGAGGCCTATAGACTGCAGGGCTCGTCTTTCAGCGTCGTTGAGGTGGCCTGAGAACATGCTGTAACATGGCTGCTGGGCAAACTGGGTCAGGAAGTCTGTCAGGTAGGCCTGAGGAAACAACAGACAACAAAATACAGGTTAATTAAAATGACAGCAATATAATAATGTGATTCTGCATTGATCCCTGTGGGGAAATCCTCTTTTCTTTTGAACTGAGGTTGGCTTCAGAACAGCAGCCCTGGAGCCGGTAGGGATTCAGGGCAGGGCAGATGCTTACAGACACACGGGTGCTCCGGTTGAAGGACGGTCTCACTCTTATTATACCTTCATGCTGCCTCACTAATGGCTATTGTGGCGGACTGGGGGGAGGGAGTGGGTGAGGCGTAGGCTGGATCCTGGAGAGTCAAGTCAGTGGACTGATTCTCCCTGGATCCAGGGAGATCCAGGGATTGGCTCCGGCCAATTAAGGCTGCTTGCAGCCGAGTCTTTTTAACCTGGGTGTGACTGTGTGAGAGGGGGCAGTTGTGTCAGCGCAAGCCGGGAGAGACGGAGTAGGAAAGCAGATCCTCTCGATCAATCAAGAGGATCCGCTTTCCTACTTGGTCCTGGCTTGCGCACCTCCCTTCCGTCCCGGCCGGGTTCTCTCGATCTCCTGTAGGCTCATGCACTCCGTCAGCCTCTCACACTGACGCAACCGCCCCCTCACACAGTCACACCCAGGTTAAAAAGGCTCAGCTGCAATCCGCCTTAATTGGCCATAGCCGTGCTGGATCCAGGGAGAATCAGTTCACTGACTTGACTCTCTCCTGGATCCAGCCTACGCCTCACCCACTCCCTCCCCCCAGTCCGCCACAGCTATATATTTTATTTAGAGATGGTGTACCTGGAGATCAATCTGATATATGGGGTCCTTCAAGGCATCTGGATCATCCTCCTCATCATCCTCATAGTAATCGTCATCTTTAAGACAAGAACAAAAACAGATATTAGGAAGAAAAATCATTTGGTATTCTGAAACCAGGTTCTGCACTAATAGTGGGGGTAAGAAGTATTCATTTGTGGAACGACTGGAAATGAAACAAAATACACAGGGTTTTTCCTGCATAGACAATGTTTTTTTATGATTTGGTGCTGTAAAACGTGATTTCGAACCGTTTTCAATGAGATTTTCCCACGCTCTATTTTTGGTTGCTATATGGTACTCCGACCAGCAGGGCGACAGTCATGAGTGCTGTTGTACACTATCGCAATGCAGAAGAAGTCAAGTAAATGCAACAAGCAGAGTTCAACGCAAGGTGATGCACGGAACTACCGCTTCAAAACGAGATGTCACAGGACATCCAACTCCGGGCAAAAAGGTAAATAGCGACTCATTTGGCAAATAAGCGCTCTCATTTGGCAAATAAGCTCTACTCAGGCACACCTGAACCAATTAAAGTATCATGAAAAGATGAAGCCTCTAATTGGTTCAGGTGTGCCTGAGTAGAGCTGGAGCTAAAACCTGCAGGACAAGGGGGTACATGAGGACTGGGTTGGGAACCACAGGTAAAGAGCGTCAATTGATCGCATTGGCTGGTCCACACAAGTACCACCAAAGCCCTTTTCTGAGCCAGGAAAAACCCTGAATACAGGAATAGCTGTGGCTCTGGAGAGATACTAGTACCGTATTTGTTGGAGGCGATGAGATCAGAGAGCAGCTGCCCTGCCAGTCCTTCATCCTCCTCCTCATCATCCTCCCCCTCTTCCTCCTCCTGATCCTCCCACATACCAGTGGAATCTGCAACAAACACAACAGCTGGTGATTGTAACATTTGCAGTTCTCTTCTGATCACAAATGTAGATTCTAAGCATTAGTAAAAGCAAGAAAGATGAGATCCAATTTTCAGGAAAAGCAGATATTTTGGGGCCATGTCCCCCAGAATAATCACCCCCTTTCCTTCCAATTGACACATCACTACATATATGGTATATCTGCACCTTTATGATTGATCGCACTGCTTGTGAATCCTCCCAAAGCTGCTTTTTGTTGCTTTTTTCACAGCAGCCATAGTTATTATTGTTCTTGTAAGTTTTTGTCAGTTTCCTTCATGCATCTCCACTGGTGTGGAGTGTAAATAAGCAATACGAAGTTGCAGCGAGTATACACAAATTTCGACTGTGCTTCTATTTCAGGCAAGTTCGACTTCCTTGTTAGTATGCCGCCGCCTTTAGTCACATCAGCTGAATGGCTAAAAGAGCATCAGCTCAATAACTACAAGTGTAACAGTCTACCTTGGCTCCAGTCTGCTGCGTTGGCCCTACTGGCATTGGCTTCTACTACAGATGCCAGCTCATTGACAATCAGCTTGAAGATCTTCACTAGTAAAGGAATGTTGGTCCACCTCTCTGGGTCTGTGGAGGAAGAATACACAGTTAATAAAAAAGAAAAAAAGAGAGCTGAACACATTTTCGAGATGAGGGGGTGGTGGGAAATTCATTCATGAGCCCCATGGGAATAGTCATCCGTTGGGAATATCCACCAAAAGACAAGACAATACTTTGTTAGCACAGAAATGTGTTACGATAAATAATTTGAAATACTGTTGACTGCGAAAAACAGACCAAGCAAAACAATAACGTGTAAACACCACAGCCCCATGCAAGAGAGAATACGTCTATGAGGCATTCGTGGTCACGTGTACTCACAGTCTCCCTCCTCACAACTCAAAATCTAACATGTTATAATGCAAATAATGATGAAGCCAAGTTAATTCAGTGTCTTACTCTTGGCAGACTTGGAGCGTGTGCGGATGCCCTCGTCAGGGCTGAAGATCTCCTCTCCCTTGACCACAATGTCCTGGAGACGTTTGTCGTTGGTGTTGAGGCCGTGCTGTAGGAGCTTACAGAGAGCCACCGTGCTGCAGACAAGGGTGACAAGCACATGAGAAACGTGGCAGAATGAAAGATACACCTTCAAGAGATAGCGGGTGTTAATTTTCCTCCCTATCTGCTAAACGCTGGTCAATTCTGGCTTGTCTCCTCTACCAGCCACTGACCATCATTTGGAGGTTGCATTATTCTATTTTTAAAACCCAGGTGGGTGGTAAAATAATAATATGGTCCTGAATTTTAGGATTTATTAGCCAAGAAAATAAACATAGTTTCTGACTCTGGAGATGGATGAGGTTTTTGAGAAGTCTTTTTGACGTACAGTACCACAAACTGGAAGTCATTTCAGTCCGTGCAAAAAACAACTGAACAAAAGAGAATATGTCTATGGGATATCCACATTCACCCTTTAGAAGCAAACAGGGACAGGTACAGAAGCTTAACCTCCCAACCACTGCTACGAAAAATTACGGAGCAAACGCTGAAAATACAACAATGTGATTAACAAGCTTCATATCATTTTAGAGAACAAAATATGATGTTTTGGGGGAAGAAATGTGAGCAATCCAGAGAGCAGTCGGCTGGAATGCATGCCACAAGCTTCTACTCACTCTGTCCACTGTATTATCATTAAAGAAGAAGATATTCTTTAAAAACAAAAAAAAGAAATGATTTGAAAAAGCAGTGCTGCTTTCTGACCTGACTTTACCCTCATACTGTCCGTAGAAGAGGTGTTGCCTGCCCATCCACTCGGCCATGACAAACTCTAAGGCAGGTTTCCCCGTGGGGCCAGGCAGACTGCACAGGAACTCCAGCAGGGGCTCCAGCTGGGAGTGAACCAGGTGGGCAAACACCATGATCAGAGACTGGAGAGAGAGAGAGAGAGGAGGAGGAAGAAAGGGGGAGAGAGGGGGAGCAAAAGAGAGGAGGAAGAGTGGAAATATGAGAGAGGGAGATTAAGGAGCGTTGGAGATGATGGGCAAAATGAGTGCCATGAAGAGATGAGGAAAAGTAGAAATGAGAGAGGGAGGCGGCACGAGAGGGAGGGAGAAACAGTGGGGTGGTGAAGGTTAGCGCTCCTGTTAGAATGGTAATAGCACAGATCACAGGGTTACAGCACTAGTTAACAAACCCAGGATTATCAACCACATCATATCTTAGCATGCAAAGTCATGCAGACTGCAGACTTCACGTCCAAGTTTCATGTGGGTTCATTGAAACTTCCTCAAAGTCTGAAAGGCAGCCTATACAACACACTGAGGAGGTAACCTGTTTGCAATTATCCGTATGTTGTACTTGCTGCACTGAAGTATCGCTAATCAGAAGGGACTGTAGTAGTCAGCTAATGTTATAGTGGCAAGTTAGTCAATGTGAGCAATTCATGCCTGAACAAAATGAGACACTGGGCTCACTAAATAAAATGTCAACAACAATGCAATGCATTTTCTTCCTTCATATTCTCATCTTTTCTCAGAGGTAACAGAGAGGTAACCCCCTTCCATACAATCCAGTCCTATCTGCATGCTACAGTGACATGTATTCATTTGTGTCCCTCCTGCCTACCTGCATGACGCTCAGAGTCTCGGCTTGCTGCATCTTGCTGAGGATGGCTCTGAGGATCTGGTCTAGCTGGTCCCCCAGCTCGGTGCCTGCTCGAGAGATCAGCGTGGACACCAGCCTGCCCACAAAGGCAGCTGTGAACTCGGAGGTCCTGGGATCCAGGAGCTGGTTGACCACCTGCATGACGTACCACAAGCCACTGTTCCCTTGCTCATCCCTCCACTGGCCCACCTGCTCCAGGGCAACAGAGACGTACGCCCGCAGACACTCACCACCGTTCTGGGAGGGGAGGAGAAGGAAGTGATAGAGAAGAGTAAAGGAAAGTAGAGGAATTAGAGGAGCACTGTATTTCCTGTACTACTGAGTACCATCTAATATAACTGAAACGGCCAAGGTTTCACCTGCATTATGCTATTGTCGTCAGTGCGGAGGGTGCACTGTGCGACCACAGGGAAGGCCTGGCACACCAGCATCTCTGACAGAGGGGCTTTGGTGTTGCGTACCACTGTGGTCAGGATGTCTATGGACGTCTGTGGAGAGAGAGCAGCAGAGTCACAAGCAGAAAGCGGTGAATTTTTTGAGGAACTGAGAAAAAAAACAAAGTGATTTTATTACAAAGCAGAACTGATGTTGTGGACGGTGACACATTTTTCACGTCATGTCATGTTCAGAAAAACAAGGTATAATTGGAGGTTTGAACTGGACACCGACAACATGGAAAGAGTCATTAAATCAGAGGATGGAAAGAAAAGACTGAGTGAAGAGATCTATGAACATCTGTTAGGAGTGGAGCTGACACTGTCAGGGGAGCAAAGAAGATACGGGCAAAACGAACAGAAAAGCTGGACAGAAATGGGTAAGTGATGGAGATGATTAGCCAGGAAGGAACAAAGAGAAAATAATATGTAGTTCATCCACCGGGCAAATGCTGTTTTTAGGGTTGGGAGGGAACAATAAGCCATAACATCTGTCTATGTGGGAGACACTGTACAATGCAGATGTACCATAGTAATGATACGTTTGTTTCTCAGTGTCTAGAGGCCCATAACATTTATGTCCTTAACAGTTATGCTCCTCTATGTATGACCATGCAAAAATAATACAAAACAAGCACAGTACAACTTGCTCCAATATCACTAGCTCAGTCTGGATGGGGTCATGTAGCAATGCAACGTAAGTTTGTGGCAGTTGCAGTCTAATGTCTAAGCTTGGGTCAAGACACTCTGGTGAGCTGAACTCAATTCTATGTAGATGTAGGTGATGAGATGGACTTAAGGCGCAGACGCTCTGCCAAGTTTTAAGCCTGCTGTGTGGCAGAATTTCTTCCAATTCAGGAAGAATATGGCAACAAGACAAGATGTGGGATCCTCGCCTTATAGGTAACACTATCAACACCACTTTTGACTCTTAAATATGGTCTCAGAGGACTTAAAAATGTGCACTCTGTGCACTAGTTTTCTAGAGAGAAATGTCCCTGGTTGTCTCTTCAGGCTTATATAATTTGAACTGGCATAAAAAAGTCATTAAAGTTTTTTTACAGAAACTTACAACTTACAGAAAGCTGTAGTCACCCTGTTTATGGTTTGGACCTTTTTTTTTTCATAACAGTCTTCATTCAGATTTTTCTCAAAATCTTGTGATAATGTTGAACCGTGAACCCAGTCTTGTTTATCAAACTGAATCATGAGCTGAATGTATCGTAACGTCCCTAGTATCATACCTTAGTGACTGTTTGTACCACTGGCTACTTACAGCGCAGAGTCCAGGGGGGATCTTGTCTGAGGGGGCCTGCATGATGCTGACTAGTGTGGGGATGAGGCGCATCTGCATGGGGCCCTGGCACCCTTCCACTTGGGCCAACTCCTTGAAGATGTCCTGGGCCAGGGAGGCCACCACAGGGTCTGGGGAGAGCAGAGGAGACAGGGCATGAGAAAAGAGAAGAGACAAAGCGAGCCTACAGAGAGGAGGGAGAGGGATGTGAGGTGAGAGCTTGTTGTGATCCAGGAACAACACCACTGGGTCAAAGGAAAAGAGTGTGAGGGGTACAAGCAACATGGCTGTCAGAACAAAGCTTTATTTCCAGCCATCTGAAGAATGATTTCTGGTAAAACTTAAATCTGTGTGTAAATAAATAGGTCTTTACAAGAATTTACCCCCATAAGTGTGAATTTTAAGCTAGCTGATAATAAATAAATCAAAATACAGTACCGGTTATGGAAAAAGTCCTGTCCAGTACTGTGTTTCAAATCAGGTACAGCTTTCTTTGGAGTACAAGAATGTGGCGCACCACCAATGGGAATCTATGAGCTAGAGACAAGTGTTTAACTCACTAGCAGTTTTTTGTTTCCATTCCTTTCCTTTTTTCCCCCAGCCTCTCCATGTGTTAGAGAAAGTCTAAGTGGAAAGTCCTGCAAGTCATGATAATCTACCCCCTATTTTACCCTTGAAAGAAATACAACATACAAAGCACATTTTAAGAGAGAGCAGAGAAAAAGGCGAGGAGGGTAAATGTAGGATGGGAGCAACCTAAGACAGTCCCACAGATAAAGGATGTGGGTGGAGGAGATGCAGCTGTACCATTGTTGTATTTAAGGAAAATAGCGATGGTGAGGGGGCAGATCTTGTTCTCGGCACTGGTGGTGAAGGCGGTGTCGACGGTGCAGACGATGCACAGCGTCTCCATGACGAGGGTGAGCACCTCAGAGCTGAACTGGGCAGCAAGTTGGACCAGGCCCTCAAGGACGCTGGGCAGGAAGGGCTGCAGGACATGGGTGCTTTCCGACAGCTTCAGCTGATCACAGTACCTGTAGAACAACAAATGAATTGTAGGCATCCTCACTCGACATGGTTGTATACTGTGTACTGTATACTGACTCACGATGACTGCCGCTGAGTGGTCACTTCGTGAACCTTTCAGACTGTTGCACTGATTACTTGGGAGTTGAAATTCTACTTTTTGTATCTATGATAAATGTTGTTTGTTTGCAACTTGTTTTGTCTGCCATGCTTTTTTGAGGTCAAGGTTGTCTCTTAGGGCATATTCACACCAAGCATGTTCAGGGCGGTTTATTTGAACTCTGGAGCATTTACTCCTTTCGTTTGGGCAGGTGGGAACAAAGATGTGCATCAAATAGCAATAGCACTGAGACCGTCTGAAAATGCAGGTCTCAGTCCTGTTACAAGGAGGAGTGAGAATGTAATCTGAACCAACTACTGGAAACAACCCCGAAATGCAAAGTTTTATGGGTATAAGGAGACAGATGTTAACATCTGAAAGCCAGCAGGTAATCATGCAGAAAGCCTAGTGTAACAAAATGAACCGACAGCAAACCGCAGTCTCCACTGATGCTCATATTCAGCTACAGTTGTGGTCAAAAGTTTACATACTCTTGTAAAGAACATGTATATCATGGCAGTCTTGAGTTTCCAATGATTTCTACAACTCTTATTTTTCTGTGATGGACTGATTGAAGCACATACTTCTTTGTCACCAAAAAAAAAAAAAAAACATTCATGAATTTTGGTTCTTTCATAAGTTTATTCTAGGTCTTCTGGAAATATGACAAAATCTGCTGGGTCAAAAATATACATACAGCAATGCTAATATTTGGTCATTTGTCCCTTGGCCATTTTCACCTCAAGGAGCTTTTGGTAGCCATCCACAAGCTTCTTGCAAGCTTCTGGTTGAATCTTGGACCACTCCTCTTGACAGAATTGGTGCAGTTCAACTAAATTTGTTGGCTTTCTGACACAGACTTGTTTCTTCAGCACAGTCCACATGTTCTTTTCTTTGTCCATGTGATCAGCAGCAAACTTCAGTCGAGCCTTAAGGTGTTGCTTCCGGAGCAAAGTCTTCCTGCTTGCATGGCAGCCTCTCAGCCCATGGTGATGTAAAACACGCTTGACTGTGAACACTGACACCTGTGTTCCAGCAGCTTCTAATTCATTGCAGACCTGCTTTTTGGAGGTTCTTGGTTGACTCTTGACCATCCTGACCAATTGTATCTCAGCAGTAGGTGATAGCTTGCTTTTTCTTCCTGATCGTGGCAGTGACACAACTGTGCCATGCACTTTATACTTACAAACAATTTGCACAGTTGATTTTGGGACCTGTAGCTGCTTTGAAATGGCTCCAAGTGACTTTCCTGACTTGTTCAAGATAATGATCCGTGCTGAACTCCTTAGACTTTTCCTTTGTAGCGTTTGACTCAAACGCTACAATGGGTGTATCAAATGGGCCCTATTTCAATTGGCTCAGAGAAGTCACCAGCTGTAGTCAATTGTAATCACTCACAAGAAGTTAAGAGGCCATGCCGCAAAGCAAATTTGACTGACAACTTTCTACATCACAAAAACTGATACTTCAAGTTGCTGTATGTATATTTTTGACCCAGCAGATTGTCATATTTCCAGAAGACCTATAATAAATTTATGAAAGAACCAAAATTCAAAAAATGTTTTTGTGACAAAGAAGTATGTGCTCCAATCATTCCATCACAGAAAATAAGAGTTGTAGAAATCATTGGAAACTCAAGACTGCCATGATATACATGTTCTTTACAAGTGTATGTAAACTTTTGACCACAACTGTATTTCTATATATAACACCAGAGATGGTAACTTACAGTAAAGAGCTCTAAGCTAAAGTTATTGGGACTGGAGTCGTATTTGTATCGTGTCTGAGGTTGGGCCGGCTCACCCCCAGATGGCCCTGACAGCGGAGATGCGGACGGAGGGCGGCTGGCTGTCATGGAGGCCGCTGACGGTGGCCTGGAGGAACTGCTGGATGAGCTCAGGAGACATGGCCGCTGTGAACCGACTAGCTGCCCACAGAGCCCGGCCGAGCAGGAAGGGAGACGCTGCTGGTCAGGAGAAAACGAGAATGAAAGACAACAGTGAGACAAGGGTTTGGTGAGAGGAGAGGAGAGGAAAGGAGAGGAAAACCTTCACTTCATAAACACGCCAATGGTGTAAATTTATTACCGCTGCATGTAACATTTTCAAGCATCAGCTTTTTGTTAGACCACGAAGAAGATAGTGTAAAATGTCAGATGTAAGTCTAGTGCTCAAATTGTTGCATGTGGTGGTGGTAAATTCACACCAAGGGAACATTTATGGACTGTCCAGACTGTGCTTTTTCCATTTTAGGGGTTTGGAGAGAGCCACGAAGGCAGAGGGGAGGAAAGCAGAGAGA
>OOFE01013927.1:16117-29165 GCA_900323365.1 Monocentris japonica | reverse complement strand
ACCTAAATCGAGGAAGGAAGTAGTATTCTTCTTTTTTCAAATTTAGTCTCCATCTTTGTTGCTTTTTCTGTTGATGGAGTTTGAGTTTCTCTTTTCTGTGTCTGTTCAGCCATGGTGGCACGCATCACTTCCTGTCTCCAGAGGATTTCTCTGATCACTGTTGTGTTATAGTGATCAGATAGAGAGGAGCCTATGCTGTGGATTATTACTGTAACTAAATAAGACGAGTGCAGCAAACCAACTGCACAAGGAACAAGTATCGCTGCCAAACGACCACAGGCTTATTTCAGTCATCCAGCTAACTCGGTATATGCAGGGTGGCGTTTTCCACCAGCCGTCACCAAAGGCGGTAAAGATTTGTTGTTGCTGGTAAATTGATCAACTCTACCAGACACTTTACCAGCTAACAGGCAGTTTCAAGGTTCTTTCCTATTCTAAAAAAAAAGTGGCAGCGACACGTTGGAAAGCTCCAGCCCTGTTTATAAGGAATGTTATAAGTTGTCAAATTTAACTTGGACAGTGATTTCTCGTTCGGAGGAACACCTGAGACGTCAAGTCATCAGGTGTGTGTCTGCCACTCATTTCCTAAAACAGAAACAGACTGATCCAAATTTCTGATCTGACTGGTCAGCATCTAGAAAGAAAGTTGATAGGAGTCCACCAACAGCGGCTGGGCCCGTCAACCACGGCAGCAAAACATTTTCCCACCCAACTTGACGTTTAAAAACAGAAGAGTATCTCCACACAACGGCTAAAGAGGCTGGTAGAGTCAAACAAACTGTAACCACAGTAAACATTTATCAGCTTCGGCCCTGGTAGCTTGTGGTAATTTCCCACCCTGAGAACACAACACCGCCTCAAGCAAGCCGTAGCTTAATCTTGCAACCACAAAAGACGCGTCTCAAGGCAAATTCTGACACGCTGGGATGAAAACTGGCTTCCAGCTCGAGCTGAGGCACTCAGGATTATTAGATTCTGAGTGAGTCGGTGCTCTGTGGATGATTCAGGGAACTCAGCTTTGCTTTCTCTTTCTATTCCACCAGCCAACTTGATTTTTGGAACAGAGTAGGACCTCCAAACCAAACTAAACTTAGCCCTCACAGCCAAAATTTAACAGCATTTGGTTGGTTGCTGCTGGTAACGTCCCATGTAACAACCAACCACCTGTCAAATCACTGGAACGGAGTCAGCCCCATGTGATCTCACCTCGATACTGATGCACGCAAAAAATATTTTGAAATTCAATATTTTGAAAGATGATGGTGACTGCTAACAAGGGACGCAGTGCTTGAGTCCGGCCTCCTGACGTCTTGTGCCTGATTTGACTCGGCCACTACTGGCTACTGACTCGACTCCTTTCCTGTCTAAAACTTTTTTAAATGTGGAATTTTATTGATGCTTGGTTTATTTATTTTTTTAGTTGGATGTTGAAGGGTTTACTACAGGGCGGCTGCAGGTAGCTCTACATCTCAGCTCGTCCTTAAGAAACTCCTTCAATATTCTTTTTGCATTTGGAGGGAAGTTTAAAGTCTATTTTGGTCTTGAATAGGACTCAATTTGCTCTTGACTTGGTCTTGGAACTAAGCTGGTCTGGACTGCAGCCCTGCTACCAACCCTGCAACTTTCTCCTTCAGACCATACTAAGGAAGTTAAAAGATGATGCTGGCACAGCTCATTTTCAGCCCATTTCAGCAAAACATTTCTGCTTCCAGGAGGCATCTCTTAGTTCCTTGTTTGAAGTCCCTGCTTAGCTTGGCCTGATCTATCAGGAACACACGCAGATAGAGTGTGCAAATACAACAACAACAACAGTTCAAGTGCTCTACACTGTACGTCTATGTCATGATCAGCTGACTTCTGAATGCCATGTATAGGAACAGGGACGATCTGCACAGGGAAACCAGGACATGTTCGTGTGCCTCCGCGGCACCACGAGGATAGTGGGGGAAATAAGTTTAGAGCATACTTACATAACCTGTTTACTCACTGCTGGGTCACAAGGAAGTGGCAATAGCGGCCCCAGGCAGATACCCGGCCTTCTGGCCTCGGATAACAGACATGCGAAGACATGCAACTAGGTGCAGACGCTGACTTTCTGCGTGATATGATATTGACATTTACACTGCGGTTGCCACAGACAACCTAACGTTACTTAGGGAACAAAATCGTAAATCCAACTGTAGCGCATTGGACGCCAACTAAGGGCTATTTTGCACGGCAGGAGTTTGCATTAAGGTAGCAGTGGCAACGACACAAGCCACCGACAGCTGAGAGGCAAGTATCCAAACATAGCTATAATGTCAAAAGTGCCAACCACGTATAAGGGCAGGATCAGGAGAAGTTTGGCCCACCTCTCTCCAGCTGTCACATTTTACGAGGTAACGGCGACCTCTGCACACATGCACCGCTACCCGATAGACGTATAAAGCCGGTTTCGGGATTTAAATCCACACCAAAAGCCGCTGTGTCCCCGTTTTAGCCGGTTGCTTTGAAGCAGCGGGCTGGATTTGCTTGGCTGGCGGCTGCAGGGCGCACGCTGTTCGGGTTGGCCGCGTCGGACGGCGGGGGGAAACTAAAGCAGGCGGAATTAACACGGACATTTAACCCGGGACAGTCTTACTAACCCGTCCCTAGCACGGACACAAGCCCCGGGGTTACGTTACCTGCATTCGGGGGCGGTAGAAGAAGATTTAGTGACGGAATTGGTAGAAACATGCAGACAGGGATATTGAACCCGTTCAGACCCTGAACGTCTCGGAAACAGAAGGAAGAATAACAAACAAGACTTCCGCTCGTGCCCGTCTGCGCCCCCGCCGTTCTCGTCCCCACGTTTAATGAGAATAATTTAATTTTTTTTTTTTTTTTTACCGCTAATAACAAATGAAAAGAATATACTGTAAGGCTGTTGTAACAAAATATATATCAACAATAAGCGTCAATGTATTGTTTCCCTTACCTAAATATTTATTTTATTAATTTACTCGAGTTCCCCCTAATGATCCAGTATTATTTATTTATGTATTTATGACCTAATATTTTTTTTTTTACATTTTACATGTTCAATTTGATATATGCTCTGTTCTCTGTACCGTCTAAGTGATGAATTGTACTCTGATGCTTCAATGGAAAAGTAATTGAGTTTTATTTCCCTTGTCATGCTCTCCTTGCCCTGCCGTTTTCCCACCATATGCTGTGTTCTGTTGTTATTGGGATGTTGTGTACATTCATTTCCTTTCTGTGTCTGTGACTTACGTATATTTGGTTTTATTCAGGGAAATATTGTGCCACTCTGTCTAGCCCATGTACATTCTGTTCTCGTATAGAGAGAAAGTTAACGTTTGTTAAAGTTGCATTTTTACTGTAATACGCGCTGCTTGGGCTATCAGATGTATGCCGAATTTAAAAGTGGACCCTAACGATTTGTAAAACGTCTTACGTGATGTTATACGAGCTATGTACGTTTGCCGAAAGCCAAGGCCACGTTAAATTGGCATATTTTTCATATTGCTTCACGCTCTCTCAAAAACAAGACTGATTTTAGGCGGAACTGTTTTTACCTGCCGTTGTTTTCACCCGGAGCCGTGGTGGTGATTTGCAAACATGGCAACTTGCACGAGGACTGTTTTGAAAGGTCAGTTGCATTTGATTTAACTTGTTTTCATTAGACTGTCAGTGGAGATGCAGGTCATATCCTTGCTTAGAGACGTGCATCTCAACGCAATTGGGCTTCCGCTGTGTTCACGATTAAACGGCTAAGCTAACGTTAGAGACGGTTAGCTGGCTAGCAGTGCCTCATACTGCAAGAGCTAACGTTAAGCTAACCCCGCTACGACCATTCATAAATCTTGCACCGTGCTGTTTCCTTTCCTATCCGCAAACGTACATACGTGGGACAAAACGTGTTAAGACCTTTTCTGAATTGCGAGGTTTCACTCTTCAATTCGGCGTACATGTACTCTACCAATCAGCTCTTATATAAATAAAATATCACATTTGGTTCACTTGTTCCCACTGTTATCTTCCACCAAAATACACAGTGGTGGGCGGTAGCGAGCAGCGTGAACGAGGTCTCAAAGTTGTCATTTGATTGAAATAAATCGTTGCTTGATGGATCTGTATGCCGAATTGAAGAGCGGGTAATAGTAAATCAGGAAAGGACTTAAATTAGGGTATGCACTGCATGTACCTTTGCTGATACGCAAGGGACTCTTAAACTGACAGACTTTTGAATGGAATTTGGTGTAAGGGATACGAGAGAGTACGGCATGTATTGGGGCTAACCTTGAGCAGAAAGTACAAGAACAAGTCATTAGTGAGCGATTGTAGAGTCTGATCGGAATTCTGGAAGTGTGGAAGGTGCAGAGCCAAAGGAATTGTTGTTGTTATTTAGTTGTTATTGTTATATTGTATTTCTTTTATTTATTGTATGTATCCCCCCCCCACACCCGCTCACAGTATTATGCTCCCTCTTGCTGTGAAAACAAGAACTGCTTTGGTTTTGTCCATCTCTGTCCTGTCTGCCCTCCCAGCCTCTTGCTGTTCACAATCGATGGACTCCAAGCTGTAAGACTTTGTCCTGAACACATCTGGGATGTCCTGACATTTTTTATTACACCCCTACAATTAACTGAACCATTTAGATCCCCTCCCTTCTTAGGATGAGGTGGGAAAACAACAATACTGGTGGCATCCTAGGTAGTGACAGTAAATTAGGCTTTCAGTGAATGCACCTTTCTCTTTCTTTCCCTCACACACACACTAGCAGTAACCTAAGTTTTAAGTTTGTCACAAGTTTGCAACAACACATTTTCATAAAATGAGTTCATTTTTTTGACTCAGGCTTGAAGTAGATTTGCTTCCACAGGAAAACATTTAAAATTTACTAAAAACTCAGAGTTTGTCGTAATCTGGGACTTCATCCCTTCCTTCCTCTCTAGTTTTGGCAGGATGTCAGAAGCAACTGGTGAACGCCGGCAGTCCCACCTACACCAGTATCTCACCGGCTGTGCCGAGGTGTCTCCCTGTGAGGACTTTTGCAGCCGTCAAGTGAGTTTCAACCCTCTGTTTCCTTAAACCAGTTTGTAAAACCTCTGTTCATCCAGGGAAGATTGTCTGAGCTTGATGCTGCTTCACATCACACCTTCACACATTCACACCTTTAAGCTCCCAGTACAACCACAGTCTGTTGGCCACTGAGCAGCTCCACTGGAACAGTTGGAGGGTTAAGTACCTTGCTCAAGGACATCTTGACAGTAGCTGTTGTGGGAGGGGGAGAACCAGTTGGGGATTTGAACTGTCAACCTTCTGGTCACGAGCCTGCATCTCACAGGCTGCTGATGTACAAACATCTCTAAATGACCAACCAGCGACTCCAATGCCTCAAACCCATCAGATATTTGTGTCCAGGATGTTCTTGTCCTCTAGTGTTGACTCTGATACCAATACTAGGTTGAATGTCTAAAAGTGTGCTACTACTACCGACTCGGTTGGGTCTTTGTCGGCTCTGTAAGCAAAATAATTCCATCTTTGGCTCCTGGCACCAGTTTGTCAACCAGTTTATGATGACGGGGATCAAGTTCAAGACATGATTGACTTCTTGATGGTGTTGAGTGTTTTCAGCTGTCTGACCCCAACTGCTACACACATGTACCCCCCCCATTAGCAGCATTTGGCTGGTGGTTCTGGAATCACTCACCCACACCTAACCCTGCTAGGTTGGCATCCATCACTGTGACTCCATGATGAACTATGTCGCCGTGAGACTTTCTGCCTGATGATTAAAAGATGTCTGAATTAAGATGTTGCTTTCCCTCTTGGCAGGGCACTGAAGAAAGACAGGAAAGAGGAAGCGGAGAAGGAGGTGAAGAAAGAGAGGAGGGTCATCGATGACAAAGACAGACACAAGCCCTATGGCAAGACGGCCTGGGCGCCGGTGGACGACGTGTACGTGAGGAGGTACTACCCCAGAACCGTGTACGACGTGACAGCTGCCATCGACCTGCTGAGGAGCTTCCAGGTGCTGGACTTCACTCCCCACGACCAGCCCGTCTACATCGACCTGAGGCTCGACATGAAGCTGGAGAAGAAGGTAATGGCATCGACACTGCAGTTTTAGTTTCCGCTTTTGCTGTGCCAAAGAACCTGGAGATGATGTTCAAAATGACACTGATTGACCCAAAGGGGGCGCCACATCGTCGGTTCTTTCTTCTACATCTCATCCATGATATCTCAAACACCACTGATCAGACTTGGACGAAACTTATGACGCATTTCAGCCATGCATTCTTTCACCCATGCTTTTGACTAGAGGATGGTGGGAAATTCACCCTAACCAAAGACTGACAAGTTAGTAGTATGTTGGCAAGTCTTCTGGGACTGTTAGCTTTTACTCTAAGAATATTTTGGATGCTAAAATATTTATTAGCTTCTTTATGAATCCATTTTGAACAGTGGATCAAAGTTATTTCTCTACCTTGCGAATCACATGGTGGGAAAATACCGTGGCCGTGGATGGAAGAGTTAGTTTCACACCTTTTGGATCACGGTGCCGTAAGAAGAACTCAGGAGGGATTTAAACTCAAGGGATTGGTCTTGCTCACCAAAATGAGGCTGTAACCAGTGTAGGAAACTAACTTCTTTGGCCACTGGTGAGTCCCAAACATCACCAGCCAACTAGATTAAGCGTCTTTAGGTACTGTGAAAAGCGCAATATAAATGTGATGTAGTATTATTAGATTCTCAGAATAGAAACGACCTCCTGATAAAAGTTGATCAGCTGACAAAGTGGCTGGTAGACTAAACCAACTTGGTTTGGCTGATTTCTGGTCATTTCCCAGCCTGGTTGTAACCATCACACTCTGCACATCTGTGATATTTGCTACTTCAAGCATTTCAACACAAGCACATTTTGACTAACTATCTAAAAACACCATTGAAGAATAAACCACACGAGCCAGTTTGTATCCTGGTTTCCATCGCGGGGCTGTGGAGCTCCGTTGACACCCATACCTTCCACATGACAGAGACTGTCTTGTCTCCCAGACTGGCGTCCCTCGACTGTCTGGGCAAAACACATTGACGTGCCTCCATGCTCAGGATGCCCGATGAATCAAGAGCCTCTCGGGAAATGAAACCGGTGGTGGAATAAATGTAATACTGCTGAATGAGTGACGAACTCAAGACTATGGATTGTTTTGTTTTTCCCTTTATTTTTCCACCTCTTTTCTGTTCTCTTTCACCTGCCTGAAGCATGCTGAGTATTGATAACTGGCCTAATTGAATCTTTTCCCCTGCAGAAAAAAGTCGACCCCTTCGTCAGCACCGTGCACTTGCCGCACCCCTTCAAGAAAGAGTTGAACAAAGTTTTAGTTTTTACCGAGGTAATGTTTTTTTTAACCTTGCCTTCCTCCCCTATCGACGTCATTGCATCTTAATTTCATAGCCATTTGTTGTTGACGCACTGTTTTAATGTTTAGATGTCTTGCAATGTGGAACATCAGCACCTTTTCTGTCACCTTATTCTGTCGTCTGTAATGGGCTGGGCTCTGACTTGCAATCTGGTTACTGCAATATAGTGCTTCTGCATTTTTTTTTTTTTTTTGCACTGGCCCGGATATTACTCGGCACCTGAAAATACAAAATATACCACAGCTCATAAGCCAGGATACAATCACATTGGGATTCTGCAGTTTTTGCAGTTGTTAGTAAGGCATTGTCATTTTGTAGTGTAGAAGAGAGCCTTGCTGTTTTACTGAGACACTAACATGCTTTGTTCTGGACAAAAATGTTAAAATGTTGATGTACACTACTGGAATCGACAATGGGACAATATCAGTCATCACCGGTCACATGGGGGTCAATTTGTCTCTTAGTGAAAGGGGCTTTGTGGGATCCACTGAGGCCAGTAATTATAAAGATTATTTTCATTCTCTTGGTAAAATCAGTTGTGAAGTTGCATGGTGCTAAAAATGATCCCAGTATTGATGTAGAAGCTACAACAGACAAACTTACCAGCTACAGCCAGAATTCACCCCCATCTGACTGGAGATGATTTCTATATCGCGGTAAGGAGGGATGAGGCATCTCAACATTCGATTGATAATATTGAACATTTAAGCATTTATCAATACTACAAAAACAGGCTGTATATTCTTCCACAATTCAAGTCTTCTGTCATTGGTATTGTTTGTAGCACAGCTCTGCTGTAGGTCGGCTCTCTATAGGGGGGATAGAGTACCGTTCTGACGTGCACGTTAACAACCATGATGACTGACATCGGTGGAGTAACGTCATCTCTGGTTTTCTCTGCAGAATCCTGACCAGGCCCGAGTGGCCCAGGAGGGAGGGGCTGAGTTTGTTGGAGGAGCAGAGCTCGTTCAGAGGGTGAGTCTGCTCAACCTTGGCGTCAGTTATTAAGTTTAGTTTTTTTTCCAACCTTTATTTATAAGGGGAAGATTTGCTGAGCGTGCATGCTCTGTTTCAGCATTGCCCTGCTTCAAATTCATACCGTCAAACACCCTCACACCTGGGAGCTGCCCAGTACGACCCTGGTGACCCCTGAGCAGTTCACTCTTTACATGCCTTGCTCTAAGGCACCTCGGCAGTCGTTGTTGAGGTGGAGGAGAGCGTTTCTCGTTCCCTTTGCCAGCCTTGATTTAAGTCCATGACCCTACGACTCCAACTGTTAGTGTTAGAGCCAGTTTTCTGTTAGCTTTGTCTTTCAGTAAGTTTATAAGCATGATGGAGAAATAGTGCCACCTAGTGGCTACCTGTGTTATACTAAATGGTAGTAGCAAAAAGATTTATTTGATCTTGTTTGCTGGCATTATATTTTCATTTTGTTTGAAGAATTTGTAAAGGCCAATTTTTGTTTATTGAAATATATGAAGGCTTCGTTTGAGTTTTATTTGCACCAAACTCGAAATGATGGCCCCGTGGAGTCTTGTTGGTAAATCAATGGTTACGACCACAGGTTGTAAATGTGTTTAGGTGTCTGATGTGGCGAATGAGGAAGGAAGGTGGCTAAGGAAGCTACAGAACAAACACGCCGGGACGGGAAACCTTTCCACCAGCCACTTTTACATCTCAACATCCAGGAGCCGTTTCTACTATTTACCATCTAAATAGGTTTTTAGAGTAGAAGAGGACCTCCAGATGACAGGTTGTAGAGTCACTTGGCAAGTACAGCCAAGTCTGTCTCTTCCCAGTATTCAGTATTCTTTCCCTGCCCTGAATCACCTCTCCTTTCCAATATCCTCCTCTACTTGCTCTAATATGCTCATATATTGAACGGGAAGAAAAAAGCTGTCTACCTCTCTACTCATCTCTTATTTCCTTTCCTCTCACTTCTTTATCATAAATCATTCTTGGGTCACTATCAAGGCACAGTAGCTTGGGATATAATGTTATTTCTCTTTTGCATTCATTTTAAGTTACTCTGGATGAGCACATCAGCTGAAATGTAAATGATTGAAAGTCAGTGTGGACTGTTTTTAAACCTTCTCCCTTTGCCTGTACATGTCGTCACTCTGCACACAACATAAAAACCACTGACAGGTGAAGTGAAGAACATCGATTATCTCGTTACAATGGCACCTGTCAAGGGGTGGATATATTGGGGAAACAAGTGAACAGTCAGTTTTTGAAGTTGAAGGCCATTTTGACAAGGGCCAAATTGTGATGGCTAGACGACTGGGTCAGAGCATCTCCAAAACGGCAGGTCTTGTGGGGTGTTCCCGGTATGCAGTGGTTAGTACCTACCAAAAGTGGTCCAAGGAAGGACAACCGGTGAACCGGCGACAGAGTCGTGGGCACCCAAGGAGTGATTGCTGCACATGGTCCGATCCCACAGAAGAGCTACTGTAGCACAAATTGCTGAACAAGTTAATGCTGGCTATGATAGAAAGGTGTCAGAACACACAGTGCATCGCAGCTTGCTGCGTATGGGGCTGCGTAGCCGCAGACCGGTCAGAGTGCCCATGCTGACCCCTGTCCACCACCGAATGGTTTTCATGTTGTGGCTGATCGGTGTATATCCTGTATCCTTACTTATTTGCTGTATTCATTATGTTTGGTTGTTGTAATGACTTGCTGTGTTAACTGGAGTACTCTCTGTTTGCCTTGTCCTTATCTCTATTCTACCCCCTGCTGCTGTCACGACCCAGCTCCCCGCAGGAATCAATCAAGTTTCATCTGACCGAATGTTTTCTATTCCAGATCTTGGATGACGAGATCTCAGCAGACTTCTACGTGGCGGTGCCGGAGATGCTTCCTAAACTCGTGCCCCTGAAAAACAAACTGAGAAAGAAGTTTCCTAAGAGCAAGAGAGGTAAAAAAATGAAACGCTGAAGGTCCCTGTCCCTCCTGCTCCTCACCCTGGCTGTTTGCCCCAAATTAAAGTCAAATTCAGTCTAAAATGTAGGTGTTCATCACTGATATACACATCTGTGTAACAACTAGGTGCGACACAAACAGCAGAAACCAAAGATCATACAGTCATAGACTCGAGTAAAGCTCAAGAACCAGTCCTACATTCAAGTACATTCTACGTTTTGTGTGTTTTTTTTTCTCTCATCCTTTTGGTCCCAAGTCTTCAGGTGTCTTTTGGACCAGACTAGACTAGAGTGGTGAACCATGGGATGGAAGTGGAAATACTTCCCTCTTGTTTCATAGCTGAGATGTTGGGACATGACTACAACGCACCTTCTGCCTCATGAACAAAAGTTCAAAATGGATTTTCAGTTGTTGATTTTCATTCCTTGATCATGCTGACAACCTCTTCAGCTCAGATGAATGGAGGAAAGCTCTAAATCCTTCTCTCTGAATCACATCCTCTCATCTCGTATCTTTCTGGTGTTAGATCCCAAGGTGCTGTGTCCTTGCTCTCTCTTCGGTTGTTTCATCGTAAAAGAGCACCAGCTAAATGCCAAAAGACTAAAGAAGACATCATCTCTCTCTCTCTGTATCCCAGGCTCGGTCGGCGTGAACGTTCCCAAGATGCTGGAGTTGTTCAGGACGGGTCACGAGTACCTGGTGGAGGGCGACTGCTACGTCCGGACCCAGATAGCCACGGTACGTCACCATAGGTGGTACCATGTGTTAAATGTGCGAGGAAGCGGCATTTTTACATTTGAAATGGGAGTATACCGAAGTCCTCGCAGTCATGAAGGAAATACTGGTATTACTGGTATTAGATGGCGGTGCTTTCCCAGTAGGAAGCAGCAACACCAGGAGCTCAAGGCTCAAGGAAATCCTGGCTGTTCAGTTTCTAAATATGTTTTAAATCAATTTGAGCATCATTTTTGTCTCCACTTGCTTCCCTGTTTGAGTGTCTTAATTGTAGGTAACTGTTTTGTTTCCATGATTAATAATTGAGGAATTTGGTGACATTGAATGTTTGTTATATTTTCAAATCATATATCAAGAGCTTCCATTAAGTGTTACCAACCAAAACCTTTGAATGCTCAGCGTACACCCATGTGACCAAAACACAGGTTAAGATGGAGCAGCAGGCTGAGAAACCTGACTTACCTTGCCTGACCCTCCTTGGAAAAATGAAGAGATGAGCAAACTTCTCCCAAATCTGTTGTAGTTCCTAGAGGTGGATCATCACCTGTTATTTGAAGATACTTTGATTTTATACCAGAGACCGACAAACCAGTAAGTTTTGAGTTGATACTAAACATGATTGTCTTCCCTCCCTCCCAGCTCGACATGCCCAGTGAACACATCTTTGCCAACCTGCAAACTATTGTGAAGGACGTCTGTTCCCACCGGCCGGCCAGTTTGGGTACTGATTGATGTTTTTTTTGGAGAAGCTTTTAAAATTTGCCAGTGTTTGTAGCCAGGTTGTGACTCACTAGCCAGTCCCAGGCCCACTGATACATGTCCTCACAATAGTGTTTTAACCTTTTAGTGTTAGCCTTTCCCCCTCAGTGGGCAGGCCACTACTTTTTTTTTAGTATTTTTATTTATTTAGTTAGACAGAAGGTCGAGAGGGAGACAAAATAGGGAGGCACAGGGGAGAAATCTCTTGGGCTCTGATCCCAGGCCAGCGGGGCCGGTGTTGTGGGCAGCAGAGTGGACCGGCGGTTTGGAATGAAAAAACCCCTGTGGTCTGATGAGAGGGGCAACTGACATGGACAGGAGGGAATGCAGTTAGTTTCTTGTAACCTGGCGTGACATACATCACTTAGTGTTTCCCATATGATGTTAATATTTGGGTCAAAAGTAAATGTCTTCGATAAAATCCGGTGCTGTGAAGAATGAAGCTGGCCTTTCTTGGAAACGTACGACAAGGTGTAATACATTTAAACACTGAAAGTGTGTTGGTGAAATACTGTGCCGATGATGCAGCACATGGTCTTGGTCAAAGAGTCGGTGCTGCGACTGAACAGAGAGGAAAAGATTAAAAACTCTTAACAATATATAAAAATGCAGCTGCGGTTCAGAAACCCAAACGTAGGTGGATGGATGACCCCAGTGGGAATTTCACCTGTGACCCTGGAGGCGAGCCTGAGAGGAAGTCCTCTGCTGTTTGAAATGATTGGCTCAGAGCCTCGTTCCAGCTCGCTGATCCTCATAGCTGAGCAGCATTTGGCGATGAAGGCACCATGCAGAGCCAAGCCACCTGGGCTGCTCTGAACTCTGTCAGCCGACGGCCCGCTTTGATTTGGTGCCAGCAAACGTCACGCTGCAGGTCGACTCCTAACACAAAGCTCACGAGGAGGCGGGGTGTAATTTGATCACTCCTGCAGCCCAGAAGTCGAGGGTCAGATGATTTATTAGCCACGTGGGTAACTGAAGTCACATGAAAGTCCACGCCAAGGTTTTTGTTCACCCACAAAATATGTTTCAGCTGCAGTGTGGGCGGCAATGAGAGGAAACTGAAAGGTAGATGGGTGACGTGTGTTGTCATGTGGCGTACGTCTTAAACAAGGAGGAAACTCGGCAGTTCAATTCATTCACATGTAATGATAAAAACAGGAAAAAAGAGTGGAAATACGTTCTGCGTGGGTGAGACGAAGAAACCCCAAGGGAGTTAGAAAAC
>OOFE01013924.1:0-13154 GCA_900323365.1 Monocentris japonica | reverse complement strand
CACACACACACACACACACACACTAGGAGTCCCAAGAGGTCCATGCAGGTGTCGCAACGTTCTCACCTTCAGGGCCTATGACCATGGGAAAATATATCTTTCTATAACTAGAAAGAAACAAGACAACTATCTGACTAACTCCACCCAACCCTGGTAGGTTACTGGGATGTTTTTGTTTGTTGTTTGTCTTCTGACATTTAATAGGTAATCAATAGCCATTCATAGGTATTTCTAGTCAGAGCCGGTACATTGTCCACATCACCAGAAAGTGCCAACTACTAGCACTGTGTGACCGAATACTCTTGAATGATGTTATACAACAATAGAAATTCACATTGGCTATGTTACATCAATTCAAAATGGTGATCCACATTTTTAAAATACAGTTTGGGCATGGAGGCCTGTATATATGGGCCTATGTTGTTTTGTTGACAAACCAAGCAAGTCTGTGGTGTTGAACGTGCAGAGATCAGCCTTCTACTTTGACTAGTTAAACATCTAGAATAAATGAGATTCTATCAAAGTAAAGATCACATAGTTTTTTTTTTTTATTCCATATGCCTCCCTCCTATATGTCCCAAGGTCTCTGCATAGATAGATGTTTTTTCTATTGCCATCTCTCTCTCTCAAGGCACCATGTGGTGGTTGTTCATTAATTCATCTCCCCCTTCAGCCTCCCCCCCTGCAGTCCTCTTTCCCTCTGGAAAATCCCTCCCCCCAAAGTTTCCCTCTCTCGTTCACTCTCTTCCACCTCCCTTCATCTCTCACTACCACCCCCTAGATCTGCCATCGCTGTTGACCATGTCTCTAAAATGACCCCTCTGACTAGACTATGGCTTGGCTCTCACATCATGACTGGGATGTGGTGTGTCAGTTTGTGGGTGTATGTAAGTATCAGAGTTGAACAGGGCAATACAAAAAATACATACTATACTCTATTCTCACCTTTTGTACAGCCCTACAAATGGTCTGTCTTCTCTCTATCCATCTGTCCATCCCTTTGTCCACCTGGTCACTTCCCAGAGAAAGCCACCATCAGGTTCCCCTCCTCCACTGACCCTCCCGTCTCTCACTGTCATTCACTTCTATCGGTCATACTGGCTCTACCTCTCAAAAGCACCTGTTCCAACATACCCAACACTCTGCAGTAACACTTAGACTGAGGTTGTGCAGTTAATTGTGTAAAATCATATGTTACCATTTTAGTTTCTGCAGTTAATAACCAGAGAATATTGGCAGTATTGGAGTATCGGCAATACAAGACATTTCATTTCATTTAGAACGTCCGCTGTAGTTGAAAATAATCAAGATGTTTATAAAGTGTGTTAACATAATTTTGGTCTTCAAATTGCCAAGTAATGGTGATCTTATGATCACAATATCTAGCAAATTAATCAGGATTATCATTTTAGTGATAATGGTGCGGACCTAACTGAGTTTTAAACTTCCACATTTGAGCACAGCACTAAATAGGGCTACTATTCTTTCCCTCTGTTAGACACCACTAGGCCCGTCTGATATTAGCGTGTTTGTGTCTGATATCTTGTCTTGCTTGCAAATCTGAACATCCGTTCTTTGCCTCTCTCCCTCACATTTTCCCTCACTAGTGCCTACTTTCCACCCTCCCTCCCTCCTTCCCTCCTTCCCTCCTTCCATCCGTCCCAGGACATCTACCCAGACAGTTCTCCCATCATGCCTGTGGCCTCAGATGGCACAGAGGTCACAGTTCAGACATGAGGCTCACTCTGATTGGCCGCCAGGTTGGACACAGCACAAACTCAAAGAGTTCATTAGAACTGAACGAAAGAGAGGGGTCTGTGCTTGTGTGTGTGTGTGGAGGGGGGGTTCAGACAGGCGGATCACCAGTCTCGCACAAACATACCCACACAGCCCTTGAACAAAAACAATACTGTCTCACATACGCAATTGTGCTGACACATCTAGGCCTAATCTAAAATATTACACAATCTTCTTTTCCAAAGCTAGGAAATATTAGGTTGACTATGACAGGAAATACTAACAAATGACAATGCTGCTGATGAAACTACAGAAGTAAAATCATGACAATGAAAACCTTATGATTATGGTTGTAATCATGACCATCAGCTGATGGCAATCCTTTGTGTGTGCCTGTGTGTGAGAGAGTGTAAGGGGGGAGCTCCCTAGACAGATTAGAGAGTCCAGCCAGTCTTGATGTTTCGTCTAGCAGAGTCGTCTGCTGGGGCTCATCCGATTACTGAGCCACCCTTAACTCTCTCCTAATATAACACACACACACACACACACACACACACACGTCAAGTAAAAACAAAGGCATATACATTCATACACTTACACAATTAGGGACTATGCAAATGTGAAGAGACAAATGCATTCCCACCACCCACCCACCAACATATACACACACCAGTGAGATGCGGCGTCTTCCATTTCAGTTTCCGAACGCCATAGACACAAAGACACTCTAATCCTTACATAATCCCCTTCTGCTACCAAACACCAAACTCTGGCCATATCAACTCTCCCTCTCCCACAGACGCATACTCTACAGTTCCACAACTACTTTGGAATTATAGTAAGAGGAAGTACAATATCTCATACAAACTTTATAAACTAACTAAATTTATGATTGAAATAATAATACGTTCTGGTAAACTATTTTGACTAGGCCTATAAGGGGATATGTGTGACGCTAAAAACAATTGCTTTAACTTTAGCTAGGCCTTTATTTTTTCATCTACATGAAGGACCTTCTTACTAAATGCCTATTGACGATTACCTCCTTCACTCCTTCAACCACAGCAGACTCCAGACTCATTCCTCACCATAGCTTTCATAGACACTCCAACAGAGACATCTAGTGGTGAAATATGGGCCCTACATCTTAATTTAACAGGCAAGAGTTGAGGTTGAGACTACACACAACTAGAGAAAAGTTTACAGTGGGACATAAGAGACCATTTCAGGACAGCAGGAGCATAGTGTTGAGACAGTACAAATACTGGCTTTTCCTAGCGTCAAGGGAATTTTTTTGTCTTGTCTATAAATATATCTGTTCTTGTCCAAAACAGTAATTTAAACTCCTGTGCACATATCCTTCACACTAACAGATGATTAGTGTTAATATTAGGCCTAAATAGTAAAAACATACATTTCAACATTAGATGACTTGAATCCTTTATGTCAATGAGACTATACATTCATTAATCAGACTCACCCAATTTGTATGTGAGCACATAGAGCACAGTCCAAGGGGTGCCGGGCACTGCCAACAGTTTCCTCCACGCTCCCCATGGCCTCATAGGTTCTGCTCCCTGCCCTCCCCTCCGGCCGCCATCCACCTGCTGGCCCCTCACAGGCTCATCGTCCAGCACAGGGGCCCCCCACACAAACAGAGCCACGCCTGCATACACAAAGGTCAGCAGCATAAACATCCAGCTCCATCCAGCCACGTCAATCACGGCCAACAGCCCACCTCCGGCGAACACTGATCCAGCTTTATATCCCACTACCTGGGCTGTGTTCCCCAAGCCCAACTCCCCACGGCCCTTCAGCAACCCCACCGCTGCCCCATCTACAGCAATATCCTGGACTGAGGCTAGGGTGTTCATGACCAACAGAGTCCCTGCTACACCCCAGATATGAGCTTCTGGGGCCAGGGCAGCACTGGAGAGGCATGTCATTGCCAGCCCAGACACAGTCGCCACCAGCCAGCGACGCTTGGTGCCGATCCGGTCCACCAAAGGGGCCCAGAGCACCTTGAGGACCCAGGGGAAGTAGAGGACTTTGGTGAAGCCGATGCGGGTGAGGGAGTGCCCAGCTCCGCGCAGGTAGACAGGGAGCAGGGAGGACTGGAGACCATAGGGGATGCCCTGGACAAAGTAAAGCAGGCCCAGGAAGACTAGTTTGTCATTCATGATCTACCACAGAAGTGACCCACTGAAAGAGCAGACTGCCGTGGTCCATTGGTCAGGTCATTGTGATTATTCTGGTCATGGTAGAGCAAGTCAAATGGACTGGTTGGACTGGTTAAAGTGGTTGACCTGGATGAACTGCTTGACCTGAAATGAAAAGAATAGAGATACTGTAGGGTTCAGGCTTATTGATGTTGAATTTAAAATCTAACGTTAGTTGGGGAAGTTGAAAGGTAGCTCAAGTTACATTCACTAGCTCTGTAAGCCTTTGTGAAGAGACGTTCATTGTAACATATTACATAGCTCTACTGCTGCTGTACTCCACTAACCAGCTCAATTGTCAGTGACACGCTCACGTCACGACTGGTTAACTGATCAAGTGAATAGCTACATACGTTAGCTGGCTAACGTATGCTATCTGTACGTACATACATACGTTAGCTGGCTAACGTATGCTATCTGTACGTACATACATACGTTAGCTGGCTAACGTAGTAGCGACAACTCTAAAACCAAACGATTTTATGCGTAGAAAGATGTTGTGCGGTTTGGTGGTGACCACACGTATTTTCGTCATTTTATACTTTTCAATACACAAGCATGACATTGCATCGTTGGCCTTTTACAGACAGCTATTAAAATCATAGCTGTCAAACTAGCCGGCTAGCTAACGTTAGCTAGCTATCTTACTGTCAAGCTGAAATTAATCAAAGGATAGCTTACAAATGGCATTTTATAACTTGTTATTAGTATTTTTGGGTCTATGTTGTAGTCCCTAAAACAGCTCCAGATAAGAAAAATCTTGACACATACTGAAAGGGGAGAATTGGTTAGCGTAACGTTGGTTAATCGACGGTTCTCCGCTTGCTTACAGTTGTAGTCTATGTAGAGTTGCCAGGTTCTACAATTGAAATCCACCTTGTGTCGATGGCAAATCAGATGAGTAAGGTTTGCTTCTGCTTATTAGCCTGTGCTGTCTGCTTCCTTTATCCAATTTTTCTTAATGAATCCCCCGATGTGACGCTGTTGTAAAAAAATGTATTGTTTCCCAACCTGGCAACCCAGGTTGTGCAGCTGTCTGTCTCCCCCCTCCGGGAAGTCCAACTGAGTTAATTTGGGTTGGTATATTAACATTCCAATGCCACTTGATTTTAAATGATTTTGTTTTGTTTTTTGATTCCATTTATTTATTTTCTATAAACCAGTCCCAATATTTGCAATGTCTGTGTTGGTGTTTGTCTGATACATGCAGTGGGGTCCAAAAGTCCACTACCAAGAACTGTTTGTTTTCATCATTTATCAAAACTGATACTTTTTTTTTTTAGTCAGTTGATACTTCTTATTCAAGAATATATTATTTAGAATTGATACAAATCAAAAAGATCTTTGAGAAAAGCTTGTATGAAATTGAGACATCTGAATGCACCATTTGGCTCAAATTTGTCACACCATATATTTATTTACAATATTAACACATATATGCACCTAATACACAGTGTGAATTATTGTGGTCTGTTAACAACTAATACCAGATATTGACTCAATTATTATGGGCCTCTGTGGTCTTAATGGGAGAGTAGCAGTTTCCAAATCACTTCTTCGAAGACAAAACAAGTCTTATCGCAGTGCTGAAGACTGGAAGAAAGTCTTGTTAACAGATGAATTAAAATTTGAACTATACGGTTGCAAACATAGAGGAGGAGAACAAACATGGTGGTGGAAATATTCAGGTGTGGGGATGTTTCGACTATTCTGGAGTTAGTGACTTGCATTGGATCAACTACACTTTGATCAAAGAAAAGTACCACTCCCAGCAGGACAATGACCCCTAAAGATGCATCGAAGCTTTGCCAGGCCTATTTGAAGTCCAAGGAATGCTGACTTGCATGGCTTTCCCTCCACAGTCACCAGACCTCAACCCCATTGAACGTCTTTGGAAACATTTCAAAAGAGAAAAGGCGAAACGTATTGTAACATCACAAGACGCTCTCTGGAATAATGTGGATTCTCAAATTCTGTAAAAACTTTCCGAATCGATGTCAGACAGAGTGCAAACTGTGATTAAGGCAAACGGTGGACATACCAAATATAACACATGTAACTTATATTAGTGAAAAAATATGTAATCTTGTTTGGGAAACATCATTTGATTAAAAGTTTGTCGTAGTTTTTGATGAAAACTGTTCTTGGTAGTAGACTCAGATGTGTGGACCCTACTGTATGTGAGTCCATGTGAATACACAGTCAACTATGAGGTTAACATTACATTACAGTCATTTAGCAGACACTTTTATCCGGACGGTGGTTAAAAGAGCAGACACCACTCAGCTAGGCCTTCATTCATAAAAGCTTTTATTAGCAGAATGTCCAAGATCCTTCCAGAGTATTGCGGCCACTGAATATGTTTACATTTGGTACATGGCGTGATCATGGGTATCTAATAAGTGCAAGTAAGAGCCCAATCGCTTTGACAAAGCTTATTTCAGAGCATAGGTCTACTGGCAAACTGCTCTCCGATCTCTGCCTAGACCGAGTATTGGATGGCACAGGGACAGCAGAGTTTATTTGGAAAGGGAATATCAACTGAAGCATTGCTGTTTTCCATGTTAATCCCTGCTCATTGCTGCTAATAGCTGTTTAATGTCACGACAGCGATGAAGAGTACATTGTCCTGGCAGTTGTCCACAAGAGAGTATGGCACAAAGGTCTATGTGTGAGGAGGTTATAGGGGACATTTTCCATAGTTGAACAGGGTGGTGCATCTTCAGTTGTATGAGTCATGATCCCAGTTGGCTATTACTTCTCACCCCCACACAGAGCCAGCAGTATCTTCTCATAGTCTCCTTTAGTGTCATCCTGAAGGGGAGAAAACAGTGTGCAAATCTTTAATCTCTTCCCCATTGCCTCTTTCTTAATCCAAAAAGAGGGGTTCCAGATTCCTCCGTTTGTACATTATATGTACCCCAATACAAAACTCAACAATTCTGACATGCATGTTGCTAAAGGCTCATTCATTATCATTGTAGCAGGTCAAATGTTTACTCACCAGAATTTCCTGGTAGAGTGTTTTGCCATACGTCTTCAAGTACTCCTCTTTGATCCGTTTCATGTCCACCTCAGAGCGGCTCACCATGATGCGGGTCAGGATTTTGGTCCGGGTTCCTTTACCCTGAGGGGTGGCAGAGAGTCAGAGAGGGTGGCCTTGGACAAGAGGCACAGCATCGTGCATTCGCCTTTCCTGCCTTTTAATATTTTTGTGTGAGTATACACACTGTACCTTCATGGCCAGGTTGAGTTTCTCAGCAAAAAATGCAGGCTTGCTTCCCATGCACTTCACTGCGGTTTAGAAAAAAGTGGTTTAAATTTACACCAGGTCTGTGTGTAAATCAATTCATGTATATTTAGGCAATTGGTGAAGTTAGAGTGGACATTTGTGCTCTTACCTACTGCTGTGAGGCAATTCTCAATGTCTCCCTTCAACTCCAGGTCAATGGCTTTGGCCACATCCACTTTACTGTACTTGGAGTACCTGTCAAACACTAAAGGGAGAGAGAGAGGGGTGGGACAGCATTAGATTTTTGACAGAGCTATACAAAGACAGACACCATTTAAAAAGGAAGGGAAGCCAGCTGACCTTTGCGGAGATGAGGGGCGCTCCTGCTGGTGAGGATGTCTATGAAGACAGAGCAGTCTGTGCCCTTCCTCCGCTCCCCCGCCTCATACAGAGCCCTGGCATCGCTGTCTACCAGCTGATCACTCACTCCTTCAGTCCTGCTGGCCTGTGAGACACAAAAACAGATGGGAAGTTCACAGTGCTGAAACAAACCAAGCCGGGTCCAGTATCCCAAAAGCATGTTAGCATTCACTTTCAAAGTGTGAAAAATGATTGTATGGGTAAATATATTATGGTATTCCTCATTTAGTGGACACAGTAGAGAGTGACTGGAAAGGCACAGGACAGAGAGGAGGGGGGTGGGACAGCCCTGTAGTTCAATGTGCCATGTCACCGCGGGGCCTGCAGTCAACACTAAAACACTTTTGGGATTGTCTTAGGCAGCACCTTATTGTGAACAGGGCCAGACAAAAATAGTGCTAAATGTTTTGGGGACTTAGAGGCGTGTGTAGAATACTTGTTACCCTATTCTACATAGCAGGACTTCCCTCACTATTTTTAACTGGGGCAGTGCCATCACAGCTACAAAGCTGCTTCCCTGGCCACCATACTGGTCCACACTCTCATTTTTCCTAAGGGATCCTCCCTTATTTTAACTGTTTCCTGTGCTCCTGTGATGCCATTACTCCTGCTAATCTCCATATTTCAGAGCAATTGTCATTTACAGTTATTTGCAGTTGTTTGTACTGGCGAGTTATGCTTGGCATTAAAGTCTTTGATCTCTTTGCGCGATTCCTTCATTCCTTTGCACATTGAAATGAAAGAAGAAGGAGAAAATACATGGAAAATATTGCCAAGTAAACAATGGTCTCGATGATAATTTAGGCAAGGGACGAGCTGTAAAAAAATGAATAACCACTGAGATGTTTCTCACAAGAAAAAGTTAGATATCAGATTTATTGACCCACCAGTCTGCCTGAAAATTAGACAAATTCTATTGCTCATTTTGCATTTACGATCAATTTATCAAGGAGGGGCTTTTGCTTATTCATTTAATGAGAGGCAAACTAAGTATATTATGAACTATGAACCCAGGAACTCCTCTGAGAGCCCAGAGGAGAGCCGTGTTGAGCCTATTTGGCATGGAAGTTGGCATTCTATAATAAGCAAATATAAAAAAAAGTCAAAGCCACACGAAGACCCAGTCATTCTACCAGTAGTCCAATAGGCTACTATAGTGGTCGGGGTGTGTGTGTGTGTGTGTGTTGAGGTGGTGTTGAGTGATTGTGCTTAAGCACGTATGGATGCACACATACCTTGCAGAGTGCAAGGAGGGCTTTCTCGAAGTCTCCACTTGTATCAGACTTGATGTCATCCTCCAGCTCCTTCTTGTATTCTGGGCGTAGAAATTACAACAATGTCATTGGCAAGTACAAAGTATTCATGTTATATTCATATTCACTTTCAACTGTACCACCTTTATTTCCAAGCTCTAGCTAGATAGCTCTAGCTAGTTTGATGCTGAAAATTTGTTGGCACACACCTTCCTTGTAGGCTTTCTTTATAGCTAGGATCTCCCTGTTGGTTCGAGAGGCCATGATCTCAATCAGGGTGTCCTCATCTGTACCCAGACCCTGAGACAGGGATGGAGAGAGACAGAGAAACAGAGAGAGAAAAAAGGAAAGAAAGATATACAGACTGTAATCACCGTTATTCTTCATTGGCCTAAAACAAACAAAACACACCTTTTGCCCTCCCTTTAAGAAAACATCATGTGTGGAATGAATATGTGGAAGTGGGTGGATATGATTACTCAGGAACAATAACAGGTGATGATAACCAAAACTTTGATTTCAGACTTGTTCCATTGTGAGTGTTTCCTGAGGGTCTGAGTGATTATGCATCACTTTATGTGAGACTGTGTGTGTGTGTGTGTGTGTGTACCTTCATGGCCAGTTTCAGCTGTTGGGCGTCATACTGGGCAGGTGTTTTCAGCAGAGCCAACACCACATCCTCCAGATCCCCCTTCAGAGCGGACTTCAGTGCAGATTCCAGAGGCTACAGAGAGCAACTGATGAGTGACATGAGTGTGAGTGTGTGTACATGCGTGTCTGTGTATATGTGTGTGGGTGTGTGTGCGTGTACTTCATTAACAAAATCTAATATTTGTCTACCTTCTTTCTACTATGTTATGAACATTGTCTTTGTGTGACTGTGTGTGTGTGTGTGTGTGTGTCATCACCTTGCCGCTGGCCTGTTGGTAGGCCTGTTTAATCTGCTGTCTCTGCTCGTTGCTCCTCTTCACCAGAACTTCAATGATGGTGTTCTCATCCACGCCTATAAAACACACAGAAATGATGGTTATTGGATAGTGTCTCATTATGACTTCCATTCTTCAAGTTTGATAAAAAGAGTCTCATCCATCACCATGTTTGTCGCCCACGATAGGCTGGAAGCCTATTTGGTGACGCACAATGAGCCTCCAGCAACATGCATGATGACATTGTTATTAGTAATGATGTGTGTCGGCCAGCAGAGGGCATTCATGCTGTTAGAATTTAGTGCAGCTCTTCACTCTCACAGAGAGAAGACCCTGCAAAGACAAGACATGTTCGCACACGCTCACATTCTCTCCCTTGCTCTCATTCTGTGTGTGTGTGTGTGTGTGTGTGTGTGTGTGTGTGTGTGTGTGTGCGTGCGTGCGTGCGTGCGTCTAAACCTCACCTTTTGCCTTGATGGCCTTATCCAAGACTCCTGCATCTCCATTGGGGCTGAAATGGGGTGCTGCAGTCACGGTTCCCTCGTTGGCCAGGACCTGAGGGATACAACAGCAACTATTACGCTTTCATTGAATTTACAAATACATGACTTAGATTAGACAGAACTACGACAGATGAACAGAGGCGCAGCAGTGGCATGAGGAGAGCACAGAGTGAAGCCATGCAGGATAACCCTATGCAAGGTTATCAGCGGAGTTCACTTTAAGAAACTGGGGGAAAGGAGAAGTAGCGTTTTGTTCTGTTTGCAGAGTTTATGAAGGGAGGGGCTCGAATTCCTGCTTCTCTGAGTCACACACTCACAAGACTTTGTATGGTCATCTTTCTAAGTTTCTCTCAACATGAAGTCTAGCATCCAAACTCCCTTTCACTCCATGTACTCTCACATTATCTATCTGCTCTGCCCCCTTTCTTCCTTCCTTCCTTCCTTCCACACCTTAAAACTTCCCACTCATTCATTTCTCTTTCTCACTCTCAACTACCCTTTTCTGCCTTCCTTGTGCTGAACTCTGCCTGGTAAATTTTTCCACCCCAGCATACCACAGGAAGAGAAAAAAAATTGGGGTGGGCTGGGCCTAGTAACTGGAACAGAACCACAGAATTACGTACCGATTCATCAGGCAGGCCCAGATAGACTGTCTGCTGCAGAAACGCCTGAATGAAAGCCATGGTGGAGCTGCTGGAGTCTGTCTGCAGGGAGAGGGCAAAATGTTAGAATAGAATAGAATAGAATAGAAAATGTTTGCACTGCTGGAGCCAATGCTACAAACGAGAAGTTTGTAATCTCTTGTTGGATTCTCTCTACAGGGAGGACGGACACGATGTAGAAAGTAGAGAAGTGTATGTAGTCTGTGGTGAGGAAGTGAGAGGGATCCTGACACAGAAATTGCACTGGAGAATAGAATAGAATAGAATATGACTCATGACTTTTCTATTAATCATGTCAACAGAAGGAAAACCACTTATCCCCTAAGCCGTTCCTTCATCCAGTCCCGGATAGCACTGCCCTATGTGTATTTACTGTAGGTTTATGTAAGGTGGTTTTCCATAGCGACAAACGTGTGGAGACCTCCTAGCCACACCTACGCTCAACTCTGACACGGATATGTTGGCTAGATTATAGTTAGACTCTAACTTGATGTGCATTAGATAACATTCACGTTCAAGGGTCCACTCCGCTGCTCACCACTTCGCATCAAACGTGCAAAATATACAAGTATCGCCACTGTTCTTCCAACCACACCCACCTAGGTTACATCAGCATCTTGGAGTAAATAAAAAACTTTGAACTTTTCAACTTCTACACCAGTATCAAACTCACACAAAGTCTAAACTCTTGAACTGAACAGATTTGTGTTCTTTATCGAAGGAAAGTGACTTACCGTCTGGCCTTTAGGGAGATTTTTCCTACGGAGGTTCTAGGGGCGTTGTACAGAGAGAAACAATGTATTTATACCCGTGATAAACCACACCTAGTGACAGGGTCCAGCCCATGCTGCCTGCACCGCTGCCATTGGACAGACCCGCCGCCTGCCAGAGCGCAAGGAAGACCCCATCCAAGACGCAAACCCGTAAATACTTGGAGCAGTAGGGTTTTTCTTCCCAGCTGATAAAAGCAGACAGGCGTGAACTGCTGCTCACTTGAAAACAATATGTTGTGTGTTTCACTTCACAATCTTCCATAAAAATCGGCCACGTTGAATTTACTCTTCACTATTCTTATAATACTCCTATAAGGACTTCAAGTGTGTCGTGTTACTCAGTAGTGAGTTGACAGTGACCAATCGATCGCACTCGATTATTTTTTTTAATCTCCCATGGTATCAATATGATATTCCTTTAGAACTCAATAGTGAACTTACAGTGACTCTATCAATATCCTATGGCATTACTATAGGTAACTGTGGCATACGTTTTTACTAATAACTGCATAATACTTTAAAGTTTTGCTGTAATATGTGCATAGCATAGTATAGTCCTTATAAAATGTATTATAGGAGTACTTTAATTCTTTTTCAGAAGTGCTCAAACAGTATTTGCCTTGTGTGTGATGAAGACTGAACACCTCCAGTACAAGAGTTAAAGGGTCTACAAACAAGTATTACTCTGTCGCTCAATATTTGTGACCTGTGGTTGTAGGTCTATTGATGTGTTTACTAGTAGCAAACCAACTCTTATATAATATATTGATAAAGCGTCTGTGGAGTGTCTCTCCATCCATACAGATATGCAGGTCTTATCCTGTATGCCAGTGGCTCCTACGGTGGTGTCCGGGGACCCCCAGGAATCCAGGGGCTCTGCAGCATGAGGAACGGTTTAATTCTTACTGTTGTTTCATTCGTTTAAAGATAGGACATTCAGGGAACGAAATAGGAATGTGGATCCGAGACATCTTTGGATCCGAGACATCCCTGCTGTTATAACGGGGCGGCAGGTTGGCCTAGCGCAGGGGTGTCAAACCATGTGCCATGGAGGGCCGAGAGTATGCAGGTTTTCGTTCCAACCGAACAATACACCAGGTGATTCGACTGGTTATCACACCCTCAACCAGAGAGGAGGGACTAATCAGTGAAATCACCTGGTGTAGTCTTTGGTTGGAATGAAAACCTGCATACACTCGGCCCTCCATGGCACATGGCTCGACACCCCTGGCCTAGCGGTTAGAGAGACCAGCCCATCACCAGACGGTTGCTGGTTCAATCCCCAGCACCACCAGGAGGGTGCATTCCAGCTGTGAGCTGATGATTGGAAAAATGACTGGTGCCACAGCTACAGTGCCCACCAACACTGCCGAAGTGCCCTTGAGCAAGGCACCTAACCCCCAACTGCTCCAGGCGTGCTGTCCAACAC
>OOFE01013922.1:10272-21083 GCA_900323365.1 Monocentris japonica | reverse complement strand
TTTCAATGAATTTGATAAATAAAAATAATTCAGAAAATAAAATACTGTCATCAAATAATTCTTTCTATAAGTTATAACTGTTTTCTAAAAGCAATAAGGCACGCTCCTGGATTTACGGCATCAACATTTTTTGTGGTGGAAGAACAAGATAATTTAGGCATAGAAGAAGAGATTTTCCTTTTTTCTGAACACTCTGAACACTCTGAACCGTGACTGTATCTCTGATACAGCCTACATCATTATATATTATTTATTGTCTATTAACGTTACATTTTATGTCTGATAATGTAGGGTATAGGCTAATGGCGTTGAATGTTAGGATGGCGGAACTTTGTTTGAAAAACATTGCGTTCCAGTCGGATCAGTGTTACGGGAATACCAATTAAGCTTCAACTGTGGTTTAGCCTGGTAACTAACCTGCCCTGAGGCAGGCTAGTTTTGAAGCATAAATTGCCACAGTAACTCAGCTTGAACTATGTTGAGCTTGCTTTGTGGAACCGAATAAACCTGAAAATGAGCCAGACTAAGTGAAATAAGCCTGGCTAAGGTGGCAAGCTCACTTTGTGGAACACCCCTCAGGGATATGTAACAAAGTAACAACAAAACATGTAGACTTAACTTAAAGGACTGTTCTAGAGCCATAGAACAATAATCTAGGCCAAAATAAACAGAACAGAACTAAGTCAAAGTAATATAATAGGTGCTCTAACAAAGGAAGCAACCAAAAACTAATCCCACTCAGTCATACCTGCAGAACTATTTACTAAACAGACTAGACCGTAGTAAATTGCAGGGGAGACGGATTAACTTTCTCATGATTACAGCCATGTCCAGTCCAAACCATCCCTCTGGCTGGAGCTGGCATGGTATGCTCCAACCATCCCTGTAGGTCCATTTAAACCGGTCCGATGCTGCGGCTCTGTCTTCGTTTGTTTGCCAGCCGGCAAGGATGGATGGCTCCCAGCAGAAGACACTCAACACAGGAAAGTTTAACATTATATAGCAAATGACATTTCAATATAATTGGATTGCATGCACTCAATCCAGTCAAATATCCATGCCATAGGGCTAATAAAGTTCTAAAAAGGCTACCTGGTGTCAGTGTCATTATTCTGTATGTCTAAAAATGTGTATATTTATAAAAATCACCATCAGTGTGTTGGGTTGATGGTGTGGCTGGCTAGTTGCAGCCGTCACAGATGCATGTTGTTTCGTAACTATTGGTGTCAACACGTGTTGTCATGAAGGAAGACAATATGTTTACTGTATTTGATAATAAACAAGGCCTTCATGATGGGGAAAAGGCAAAACAGTGGTTGTATATCCAACAATTGAGACATTCATCAGGCAACTGGAGATGCTTGCTGAGTCAGTCTGCTCATGGAGAATGTTGTTACAGAATGGCAGTGGCGGCCAACCAATAGAGGGCGCTAGGGCGCCGCCCTCCCTAGTGGAAAGTGGTTTTTCGATTTTTCCTTTTAACATTTTTAAAATAAACAATAACTACTTATTTTAAGTATGAGTGTGTTTAAAATGCACAATAACGTATCATATATAAAATATAAATCATGTCTGGGGAAAATTAGCTTCCTGTTCATCTCCTCTCGCTCCTGGGTTTCCTGTCTATGCTCTTGGGGCGCTAGAAAGATTGCCCCATCAGTGCAGCAGTGCAGCCAATTGCTGACCGTTGCTATGCTCATAACAACATATATTTAGCCAATCAGCATCCTCGAATCTGATGCCTGAAGGGCGCTGAATTTAAGCGTCAGTTCCTGTACAGTAGATGGCGGTATGCACGAATTGTCAGTTGCAATCTGCCAATAAATTTCAGTCAGTAGTGGAGTTAAGGGAATTTGACAATGGCGGCGGCTACTCACACAAGACTTGAGCCATCCCCAAATTCAATAAGATCTCTTCAACAAAGTCCATTTGAGCGGAGAACTTTGGTGGAGAAATTGCAAGTGAAAGAGCTTGGCCCAGATCAATCTGATGTCAACATAACGCAGCAAGCTACCGAAAGAGGTAAAACCTACACGCGAGGCTTCTCGTGTAATTGGTACCAAAAAAAGGCTTGGCTAGCTGGATGCAGTCACGCAAATGCTTTATTTTGCTTCCCATGTCTACTTTTTAAAACACTGGACTGTTACAGGAGTAATATAGTTGACTTTAGCATAAGACATCATGTTTGTTTGTTACTGTATATGTTTCTGAACCACTCAGTCTGTAATCTAATCTTTTAATAGCAATTTGTGTTCAATTGTATTGGGATGATGGTTACTGAAACTGACTGGCAGCCCCACCTGGAATATTTTTCACCAGCCGCCACTGCAGAATGGTGTTACAGTACAAATATTAAATAACACAACAGAGGACAAATGGACATGATAGTGCTTCTAAACAAAATTATATAAATGTATTTGAGTCAGCAAGACAAATGTCTGAAAATTACCAAAATGAAGCTTAGCGTAAGTTCAATCAGGAAGGCTGCCCCTCTCTCTTCCATCCATAACTTCCAATCAGTCGAGTATATCCTTCAGTATTACATCATTGTCATCATTTCATATGTACTGTTTGTTCATTTGCTGTTGCCTCTTGGCATTTAACATGTCGGCTTCTGATGACATTTTCAGAAGTGGGCAGAAACCCAGGGCGTCACCTTCGCACCCACATCTCATCGAAGGAGCTCCCGCCGACCTACCGAGGTCGCCCAATCGCCAGCAGCCCAAATCATCACTGATCTATACAGAGTGGGTATTCCTCTGGAGCCAGGTCTGCAGCTTTCCCACTTTCAAGACCTGGCCGATGTTTCTACCCCGGGCATAGAGAAGTCGCAAGCATACTAGGAAATCTTCTCCATCCCGCTCTACAGACGACACTGTCCGGCACCATTTCCACACTTGCAGGCCCTTCTCTTTCAGAGAATTCCGACTCCCTGTTGGGAACCGTGCAGTCACTCATCAGTTCCCTCAGCGCCATCCATTCTAGCCTACAAGTTCTGGAGGATGCCACCGCTGGTCCCATCCCACCAGCTTCCCCAAAGATTTCCACCTCTCCTACCTGCTTGCCTTCCCACCAGCTACGACAGCCCCGATCACCCAAGCCCCGGAGATGGTAGCTCAACACACTCTAGCCTCCTCTGTTCCTGTACTAGGTCGGTTGTATATCCCTCTACGCTAATCTTTCCACCAGGTTCAGGTGTCAGATTGTCCAGGGGAAAGAGCTTCATCTCGTTAGTGTTTTGTCTTCCTCTGCATGCGACCACAAAATTGCATCAACCAACGATCTGGCTTTCGTTTTTTTAAAATCAGCTAATCCTCGCCTGGCCAGAGACCTCTTCATCGCCGAGTTTATCGCGGCTGTTGACATCTACCGTGACACTATTTGCAGCATATTTCCCGATCGCCAGCAAGAATTAGACTCCTATTTGGCTATCTGTGACCTTAACCTAAAATATGGGAAAAAAATATTCTATCAATACCATAAAGCCTTTTCCAAAAAAGCAGCCCTGTACATTACTCAGTCCAACACAGACCGGAACTGGTCCATCCTGGACACTGAACTGCTCATCATGCTAGTTGGAAGCTGCACAGTGATGACTTGCTTCTCATGTGGTGATATAGGACTCACAGCTGTTCTCTACCCAAAAGTAAGTCCCCTTCCAATCATCAAGCCATATTCCTCTTCCCGCCCCCTCTACTTCTCACCCTGCTCCCGATTGACGAGATCTTTCTTGTCTGAAACCCACATTTCAAAAAACCTACAACCTGCTCTCAATGAGCCAGTTATAGTTTAAAAAAAAGAGCTGGAAATAGGATACCTGATCCACCCATTTAACTCTCCTCCTTTCCCAGTGTTCTGCACAAGCCTCATGGAAATACTTATTTTTGGCTTATCTGCACCCTGATCTGGTCCCTTATTTTGAAAGATGGTGGATGAATCAACTTTATTTGGCACCAACACATGTATGCATGCAGTGAACTTGTTTTTTTGCATACCTCTGACTAGATATACACACATCACCCCACACACACATGCACTTTTCCAGGTCAGAGGACAGTGCAGGCATCAGCTACTGGACAGTGTGCCTGGAGCAGTTGGGGGTTAAGTGCCTTGCTCAAGGGCACTTTGGCAATGTAGCACCAGTCATTTTTCAATCACCAGCTCACAGCTGGAATACACCTCCTGGTGGTGCTGGGGATTGAACCAGCGACCCTCCGGTGATGGGTTGGTCTCTCTAACCGCTAGGCCAACCTGCCGCCCCCATCAAGTGTCAATAGCACAGTTCCATTAGAGCAGTTTTCCTTGCGCTATGCAGCCATCGACAACGCTATTAAACTGATTAAATTGACAGGCCAAGAAGTGTGGTTGTCAAAAGCAGACACTTTTAAAATCATCCCCATTCACCCAAAATTCTACTTTGCTGTTAAGCTTACTTTCAGCTGCAGAAGTAGTCCCTGCATTATCAATCTCCCGTCTGAAGGCCTCTGTTGGATTCTGTTAAACAACAGATTGCCATCCGTTTTACATCTTCTCGATGACTTTCTGCTAGTAGACCCACCCTCAGATTCATCAGGTAGCTTGCTCTCCAAACTCAAGGAGACTTCTGGCCGTGTCATAACGGCGCGGCCACAGCTGGCCGTTTGAGGGAAGAGAGCTGGAATAGGCTCGTCGCAGTCTCTGGCGGACGAAAACGTAGCGCCAACCCTGGGAGACGAGACTACAAGCAGACCAGCCACCAGCTAACAATGTTGACCTGCTACCGTAAGATGGAAGGAAGACAGTACGGGATGACGAGGGGTTTTATTTTGCTGGCGTGCCCCATGTCATCCCATGTCACAGGTGACTTTGTTGGTATAATGACACCACTTGCGACTGTGCGAGTTGGGGATGATCCAGTGCTAAAGCACCGCACAGGAAGAATGAAAAAGAACTTTTTGGAGCGCAAACTCAGTTGGTAACCGAAGCTTGTGTGGACCCCTAACCCACACCTGGATGTCATATCATTGATTGGATCACTCGACTTCAATTACCTCCTTTCATAGAAGTCATTGCCCTGTTAATGTTTGAACAATATGTTCAATAAAAACATGTTAAAGTGTTATTTGTTAAATGTGTTTATCTATTATGACTTGAAGATCAGACCATATTTTAGGAGCCATTTACGCAAGAATGCAGGTGATTCAAAAGGGTTCACCTAACCTTTTCTCTCCTCTGTATATGAGTTTTGATCAACTGTAGTTCAACATCCTAACAATTACAGGAACAATGAACATGATGATGAAAAAAAACACCACCGGTAACAATCACTGTTTTCCCGTTGAGTTTTGCATTGCTCCTGCAGGTAGCTCCTTCGACGCAAACGTTATAAATGATCAGGTAGACTCCCACTACTGCCCCAGCTACAAGAGCAAAGGTATCCATTGGGCTGTGTTTGGATCACACGCTTACCCTGCCCTGCTTGCCCTGCTGGTGATCTAACGTTTTAACTTTTTATATGCCCCCAAGGCAAACTGAACTCAGGACAACGCACTCTGGATTCATGGAATGTATTCATTTCTGTATGTCAACAGGCATAGAATTGAATGTCTATTCAACAAATTATTTCTGCCATATACCGTTTTGATTTTGTTGCAGTTCATAAGAGCAAAGTATTACAGCAAGTGATGTATGGTAAATAAAAAGGAGGGTAAGCTAGAGTGTCAGAAGGCAAACACCAATATAAACAAAAATCAATTATATATTTGAATTTATCCTTTTTTTTTCCTCCCCATAAAAGACCCTTCCCTCATAACACCAGTTTGACTTACTGTTATGTAAAATATGCTTAAAAAAAAGTGGTAAACTGTATTCTGTAAATTATTTTATTCCATTTTGACAAGCTATTACATTGTCTGGCAGTTTTCAATTGTTACACAGCTTTACATGCAATAAGCTGGACAATCTTCGTTCCAAAGACTTTTGCAAGAGAAAAAAAATTGCTGAGTCAAGTCAAGTCTACTCAGTAGGGGTGTGCCGAGACGCCACTGCTTGTATTTTTATCCTTATTGAGATCGTTCAGCATAAAAATCATGCTTTCACAATGACAATTAAATTGTATACAGAACAGCTCTTTTTTTATTATTTTTTTAATCATTATCAGAGGAGAAATAAGCTACACACACACACACACAACTACTTACTTTTTTTTTATCCCATATATTATTCATCAATATTTATAGATCACTGCAGGTGTAGGCAGGTCTTTTATTTGGATTCTTGTGCCCCTATCATCACATCACATCCATTGTTTGTGTTCTGGCCCTACCATATTAAAGGCAAACGGCACCAACAAACACACAAAGACCGCAAAGAGTTGTTTGTTTTGTATTCGGCACACCTCTACTGCTCAGTCAAACTGGTCATCGTCATACTCTGGGTGGCAAACGCTAAGACTGTGAAGCAGTCAATGGCAACTGGTCTTTGGGCAAACAAAATGAACACCGAAAAAGAAGGGCCAAATGAAAAGCGACAAGACCTGAAGGAATCATCTTGATCCCTAGTGTTAGCAGTCAACGGCTTTATATTAACATTAGATTTATCTCCAAACAAACTCATTTTTAACTGACAGCATTGATTTTTTGTATTATGTAAACTGTGTCTGTTAGCTAATGCTGTTAAACGGATACTGTTAAAACTAGTTGTTGGTTGGGATGGTTTTCATGCCAACCCGCTCAGTCTCTCGCTCAGTTCCCACAGCTTCTTAGCCGCGACGTCGTCCTTGGCTTTTGGATAGACGTCCTTCACCGCGCAGTTGGAGAAGTAGCATCCGCTGAGGGGTTCGATTCCCACCTGCAGAGCACAGTGCAATGTGGTTTGGCATCCCTGGATGGTGTTTTTGATGAAAAAGGCAATGATTGGTTTCAGAACGGTTTGGAGCAATGTGCTGGTGTTCCTGGCCAGGTCAGTGTTGATGACTCCTACAAAAAAAAAAAAAAAAAAGTTACCATAAACTTGCAAACCAACCAATGCAAACAATTTGACTGTGGATTTCAATCAGGTATCTTATTTTACTACAATTTTTTTTTTTTTTAAATAAACGATTTTGTCCCATAGAACCCCATATGAAGGACTGATACTGCTACTAGTCATTGATGCACATCACGCATCTTAGAATACCATTACAACAGCTTGGGTGATTTTCTACAGGAAGATGCAAATGTTTTAATGATTCACAAAAGAATATATTGATTATAGCTCATAACGACATGCATTCAGTTGCAAAATGTATTTTGAACACTTGCAAATAGCTATATATAACTACTAAATATCTCAAGTTTTAAAAAATTCTATTGTGCACACACATTTTGCATTTGTTTCAACTGGAAATACGTGGAATTACGGAAGCAGGACGCTATCAAAATGTCTTTTTCCCCCATTTTGTCCCAGGAACTCTCTCAATGACCCCACTTTGGGATCTGCTGTACAACAAAACCCTGTTTCAAGACCATCTCCATTGCTATGAAAGTGTCCCGTGGTGGGATGCATTGTCGTCGGACTACACTGACCTGGATGGAGGCTGTAGCAGGTGACCTCGGTGCCCTGCAGCCTCTTGGCCAGCTCGTGGGTGAAGAGGACGTTGCATAACTTGGTGCTGCAGTAGATCTTCAACACCTCCATAGACGAGTTTCCCAACCCCAAAGCTTTGTGAGTGTTCAGGCAGTCAAAGTCAATGGTTCCAAAGTTATGGCCGACGGATGACACGTTGACCACCCGGCTTGGGCCGCACTCTTTCAGCCGGTCCAGCAGCAGGTTGGTTAACAGGAAATGACCGATGTGGTTGACGCCGAACATCAGCCCCAGACCATCCTCTGTTTTACCCTGCATGTAAACCCCTGCAACAAAAATGTGTAACAGCTTAAACCCCATTTCCAGCACCAAAACAACTGCCCACAATGCCAAATATAATCAAATTGTCAAATGTCAAAACCTACAAACCCCGACGATCAGGTTTTTCAATAATGATGGGGAGGTTTTGGGGCATATAGCATTTGCTGTGGCTGTGTCTGATGGGCGTGGCCAGTGGTGACAGCAAAGGCACCGAAGGCAGTAGAATCCTGAAGGCAGTTCCAATGTTACCTTTTCTGGTATAGGTACAGAACCGGCCAGCAAAGAAAACCAAAAACACTCCTTCAGCTGATGTTTCAGTCCTGTCTAGAAATGAAGCCTTCTGTTGCTAAGAACAGAATTTGTTTGCTAAAAGAAAACCTAACCGCGTAGTCTACTTCCTCCCCGACCTGCAGCCCCTTGACATCATCCTCTACAGCTCAACCCATTGGCTGACTAGATCTTGCCTCATCCCGATCACAATATTCAGAAAAAAGATGGCAATGGGATTTTTTGCCCATATTGCCAATCTAACCTTGCCACCATCCTTATGAGACCCTGTCCATTGTATAACAATATCTTTGATAAGTTAATAAGGACAAAAACATCCTAACCTGCGTTGTTGATGAGCAGGTCCAGTCTGGGTTCAGTCTTCAGGAAGGTTTCAGCAAAGCAGCGGACTGACTTCAGACTCCCCAGATCCAACTGCATGAACACCACCTCATTGTTCCCACTCTCCTGAGAGAGATACATAATTGATTGATAGTGTGAGACCGATATATCGCTTTGCCAGTATTGATCTTTTATTTAATATCAGCCAGTCATACCCCTGATAGGATGGAGGTTCCTTCCTGACCACAGCTACATAAAACAGCCTGTAAAAGCTGCAATGAAGATATTTTCTATGTTTTCTTTGCACATTTCGTTCATTTAAGTGTTCAGAATATTTTGATATATTATTATTTTAAAAGCAGTAATGTATCCCAGAGTTCCCTCTGTCATTGAATACATGGGGGATCACCGAGCCTTAAGGAGCTGCTAACCCTGAAAGAATTTCATTCGTCTGGCTTTCAGTTGAGAGTTTTAGTGTCCCATGATGGTCTAAATGCTGTTCTGGGGGGGAACATTGAATACTTGTCATTTTTGGCATGAAGTTATCGGCACAAAATATTGGCTACTTTGGTCGAAAAATATCAGCCTTCAAAAAAGTATTGGCCTTCAAAAACCCATATTGGTCCAACTCTAGTTAATACATATGGGACATTTAGACAATGTCCAAAAAATGTGCAAAGAATTGGTGCTAACAAATAACATTGATGCAAACAACTGTTTCTTTGAATAGACAGAACAGGACAGAACCGTTAAAAAACAACAACGTCCAAACAAATTATTGAAACCGTGAAACAAATCTTGAGGGGGGGAAAAAAAAGCACAGATTTCTTCTCACCCTCCTGACTTCAGCGACAGCAGCTTCTCCTCTCTGCTTGCTGCGACAGGCCAGAATAACCCTGGCTCCCCTCTTAGCCAGATCGATGGCTGTGGTCTTCCCAATGCCCGTGTTACTTCCTAGGGGGTGAACAGGGAAAAGACAGAGACAGTCCAGAATGTCCAGAATACATGAAAATAAGAGACAAAAATACTGCCCTGAATTTCAAGACTATGCAAGACTACATTTTGTAGCGCACCAATTAATAATAATCATTCACAAAGTAATTACTATCATTATCATTTAAAAAAATCATCAGTATGATAAAGAATATCGGTATCGGATACAAAATGCTGCTATTGCCGATCACTAGTGATAACTATCTCCATTGACACAGTTAACTGATCAAACAAGTCTACCTTCATTTCCCAAAGGCAAGACAAACATTATATGCCTAAGCGTACATAGTATGTCACAGGATGAGATGGGAAATTGCAGTGGGCACACCTGATGTGCGTTTTCTCATGAGCAGGATAGTCAGGGGATTGGTTACCGGTCCTTTTAAAAAGAGCTCTGTCTTCTCTGTTGGCTGTGGACCGGAGTGAGGCACCATTTCACTGCACAGCTCAGAGCTTGGCGCCATACCGTAAGGAACGTGCCCATTACCTGGTTGTCTTACTGTCTTGCATAGCTCTGAAAGCCCCATCTTGTTGACAGAATCTTTCCAGGTCGTCGTCGGATGCGGACCCATCCATAACGACGCCGAGCCGTGTCCCGGGTGTCCTGTGCGACACCTGGATCCTGGTCACCGGAGGCTTTTGTTCTTTTATTTTATTTTTGTGGGGCTTTGGTTCTCGCCTCCCAGCGCCACCGAGAACCAAAGCTTTTTATGTCTTCTGTTTGTCTTGAAATCCCTTCCTTATCCCAGCAGTTTGGGTGGGGTCCCCTTAGAGGGGTAGGTGGCGTAGGGCATATACCTGAAATGCCTCGTATCATTTCTTGCCTCAACTCCTGAAATTGACCCTTATCACTGAGGCTTGCATCGTACCATCTTCCTAAGCTTTTGACCGGTTTCTCTATCACTGTTGGTACCACTTCATCATCTATTTTTTTATTTATTTACCTTATCCAGTAACCTACGAGTACATGGAGCTGTTGACGTCATATCATCCATATATGCTCTAACTGGCTAATGATGACCTCCATTGCCATGGTAAAAGCTAACGGGGAAATTGTACATTGTATCTCCAGCTGCTGCCAAGCTGTAGTGTACTGTTGTGGTAAAACAGAGTTGACTGTCCAGAAAGTAAGCTTTAACTAACTTCTTTATACTATCCAGCATGCTAAAGAAAAGTATTTATTTAATTCAGTAATTGTGCCAACATTACTTTTTATTTCATGCAACTTGATGCATGAAAATACCAAATGTTGTGACCACATTTTTATTGCCTTGGAATCTATTAACTTTCGTATTGAAATTATAAAAATAGAATTTTTTTTTTTTTTTTTTTTTCCTTTTTTT
>OOFE01013921.1:0-10411 GCA_900323365.1 Monocentris japonica | reverse complement strand
CCCTTTAATTCTGCTGCTGCTCTTCAGGTTTAAACCCTGTTCACTGACCTGTGCTGTGTGTTTCATCTCCTCAGCCTGGGTTTCTGCGCCATGGGAAGTGAGGGGTTGCAGCAGGTCTCTGACCCAGGTCCTGGTGCTCTCAGCCTGGGTATTAAAGCTGTCAAACTCCACCCCAAGGGCGCTCTGGGCCTCCGCCTGCTTCTGCAGCCTGGCCTCCAGGTTCCGGTAGCGTTGCAACAGGTTGTCGCTGTCCTTCAGAAGGTTGTCGGCTCTGACGCCCTGCCTACGTACTGATGCCAAGAGCTCGCTGAGGGCCTCAGCTTTTCCACTGTGACATGGGAAGAGACAAATGTCAGATGTATGACTACAGCAGGGAATTATCTTCATCAAAATTCCATCACTTCTCAGTCAAAGACAATTGAAGCTTATAAAAGGAAGGGTTGCAATGTTATCACCTCTTCCTCCTTAACAAGACAAAAAAGGCCTGATTTCTGTTAATAATTATGATGTGCACAGTAACATGCAATAACGCTGTTGTGTATGTTTCACTTGGGGGAAATAAAAGGAATTGTATTGTATATGAAGTGGAATGTTTCAAGTCTTGGTTGTATGAATCTTGGAGATCACCTCTCATCGTGGAGGTCTTTGAGAAGATGGTTAACTTGGTCTGACTCCACTGACTGTTTCTCCTTGGTCTGGAGCCACTCACTGAAGCCATCATGTTGCTCCTGTAGACTGGAGGACACAAGACACAACCAACATGTTGACTAAATGGTTACAGTCACACTTTTCAATTCAATGTGTTTTTTCACTGTTGGTGGAGTGGTGATCCATTTCTACTATGGTGTAACAGTAGTGCATAATCCCTGGTCAAGCTAGCAATTACCTTTTCAAGGCACTAAGGACAGACTCCATCTGTTTCTGCCTGTTGTGGCAGTGGGCTCTGAAGGTGGCCACCTCATCCTGCTGCTCCTTCAGCCAGTCGGCCAGCAGAGCCAGCTGCTGGGGAGGAACTTGCTCTTTCCCTCTCTCCAGCTGATCTCTCAACTGGTCCAGACGTCTCTCTCCATCCTTGGTTGCCAAGAAACCCTGGTGGACAGGGGACAAAGTCTTTGAGGACCACTACATAAGTTTTAAATTATATCACTACCGGAACTGGGACAGCATGGAAACATGGATCGGATGTTTCTGTCTATCTCTCTGTCCATCCATCCATCCATCTATCCAGTAACTTACAGCCAGTCGCTGCAGAGATGTTTCCACGTCTGTTCTGCTCTCAGGGTTTTCAAAGCATTCATTGACTGAAAGCTGCAAATCCTGGAACCACTCCTCAAATGACTGGCTTTCATCTGAGAAGGGTATGAACAAGTGTATTATTACAGTGAAATATTAAGAAAAGTCATGCCATTCAAGAAACCCAAACAGCTTATTTAGCGATTCATACCATTTGTAGTGTAAGTAAAGGCGTATAGTCTTTATGAACATGCACAGATCAGGTGTGAAGATTCATAGTTAAAGTTACATTTTCACAATAATAGAACATTTACTTCCTTTTCTTAATTAGATACTGCTCAATAGGGAACAGAGATGAATCTTTTCTCAGCTGATGTACATTTTACAGGTACAGAGAAGATAAGCATCTGAACCCTGACTGAGCGTCCTGAATTTGGCTGTTGATGAGCAGAAACACTATGTTCGCACAATGTCACAGGTTCAAATCTGGGTTTGACCCTTGTTGCACCTGTATACTGTCTACCAAAGCAGAAATAACATGGCAACATAGGGACAAAGGGAGACACCAATACAATGTCAAAACTGACCTTTGATGACCTTGACCAGGCCTTTCTCCCTCTCCTCTCTCCGCAGGTGGATCAGGTCCTTGGTGTGGGCGACGGCCTCCCTCAGCCTGGTGCAGTCTGCAGACAGGGCCTCCAGGACCTGAGGACTAGCTACGCTGGAGACCAGGCTCACCTCCTTCAACACCGCCTCAGCCTGCTCCTCCTGAGCCTCCAGCTGATCACACAGATCCTGTTGGGGTTCAGAGATAAAGCAATGAATATGTGGGTTATTCTATTCTAATAAAGGAAACACATTAAACCAAAGCAGAGTCACCACATTAAAAGCTGTATACCTGTATCTGGGTGTTGGCCTGGGGTTCTGAAGGAGTGATCCTGCTGAGAGAAGACTGGATGTTCTCGATGGCCAACCGGCACTCCTCAATCTTCTCTGCTAGGTGTTTCTTCACGGCCATCAGCTCCTCAAAGACATCAGTGCTGTCAGTAAACAGCTCTTTCACCTGCTCCATCCTCTTCCTCAGCTGGGTTTCCATCACCTGAGAGCAGAGGAGCAGAGAGGAGATGAGAGGAGAGTCAAAAAGAGTAGATTAGCGTGGAGCACAACAAAGTAGAATAGAGCAATAAGGGGCAATAACTATAAGACAGACACTCATCAAACCCAGCAGCAAGGAGGCAGTGATCACTCATGATCAATAATATCTGAAGGGATCAAAGCATTTCTCTGCTCACCTGCAGCTCCAGTGGGGCCTCCTGGTTTTGCAACATTTCCTGGATCTCTATAGACTTCTTCTGGAAACGCTCAATGTTCTCCTCATAGGCATGGATCTCATCCTTAAAAAGATGGAGAACAAAAGTTTAGCATTTAACAGAAAAGAATCTAAGCTTTTAGGTGTTTAAAACATTGCTGACGTATAGAAATTTGATATTAAAGGATCAGCCCACTAGTCCACCAGGTACTTTTCTAGTGCATAATTGACCTCAGTAGCCAGAAATTGAATAGGGACTATAATGGAGATGGGTGTCAAGATGGTTGTAGGAGTGCTGAAAATATTTTCCTCCCATCCCCAATTCCGATTATGATGCAGAGAAACCTTATACTTGTATCTTGTATGTCTAAAAAAACATTTACAGACTGAAAGGTATGACAAAGATAAAGACGTATGATAGACGTATGAAGACAAAATCAATCTTACCCTCATAGTAAGGACGTCTTGCTCGCTGTGGAAGGGATGACTCTCTGCAAACAGGGCCAGTTTGGCCCCTGCCCAGCCGTCCACCTCACCCCCCAGCATCAGTTGCTTTTCCCAAAGCTCCAGCCCCACCACCAGGTTATCCATGTATGCGTCTGTCTTCTCGGTCACCTGCCGCACCAGCAAAAACAACGTTCGGTTCAGGCTTCAAACTTTATTGTTCTTCAAAACTTTAGGACTACCTTCCTAATATTGACTTGCGCAGATTTTAGTCATGCAAACATTTCCCAGAGGCAGAGCTGCTTGGTAGGCTGAGATTCAGACCCAGGACCTTCTTGCTGTGAGGCAACAGTGCTAACCACTGAGCCACCATGCCACCCTGTATGTCCATATGGACTGATAAATACACTATCAACTGCATTTGATGTCCCCTGTCTCTCCTTTCCCTTACATCCAGCCAGCTGTCCACCAGTGTGTCAGCCTCCGCCTCGAATGGAGCCTCACTGCAGTCTGGGATCTTCTTCAGGTGGGACTGCAGCTGTCTGCAAATGCCCCTGATCTCTTCCATACGCTCCCCAAGACCACTCAGATCCTCCTTTATATCATGGACCTGGACAGACATAGATATATGAACAAACGATACAGATAGTGAGAACACAAATCTTATTCAAGGATGGGTCTGCCATCGACTGGTTCAATGAACTTCACCTTGGCTATAAGCCTCTGCAGGTTGTCCTTGCCCATGTAGGAAGCCTGCTCACTAACAGTTTGCTCTGCTGTCTGTATGGTGTTGCTCAAGTAACTACGGCAGCTCTGGAACTTCTTCAGAAGCTCCATCAAGGCACTGCACTGCTCCTGCCTGCAACAGGAGAAAAATAATAGACTTAGAGTTCTTTCAGGTGATGTAACACCCTCTGGCGGCCATGTTGGAGGTCTTCGGCTCTTGGGTAACTGTGGCTGTGATTATTTCTAAACAGACAACTTGTCCGTCTCAAAAGAATTGAACAGACATGGTTAATTTCATCATTTCATCACTGATACATCTGAGTGACTTTGTGTTTAACTGTCAGTTTGTTAGCTAGCTAACCATAGTATCTGGTCAGCTAACCATCACAAAATATAGACAGGCCATGACTTCATTCATTCATAGTTCTCTATCTATACAATAGAAAATCACTTACACATTGGCACATACACACTATAACTAATCCCTCATTCCTCCTCCTCCCTACCTGTCAGCCACAGCTCTCTGAGTCTCTTCCCACTGAGTCTCCAGCTCCTGCAGGACGTTTTCTCCTCTTCCTCCTCCTCCTCCTCGCTGCCTCCCTTGAAGCTCACGGAGGCTCTGGAGCTCCGAGCGCTGGGCCTGAAGCTGGCCCTCCAAATCTGACAGGGCACGAATCCTAGAAAACACGGGATTTTTATATTATTTCATGAACACAGTTAGTCTGGAGGACATCTGGGGTTTACATGCAGAACACTGACTCTGATTTCCTTCATTGCTTCTTCAAATGCATTTAAATACTGTTGATGGAGAAGAATTACTTATTGGATGATGTTTATTAAATATCATACAGGGATGTAATCAGGGACACAAGGCAGGGAATCAGTCTTCTCCAATTAGAGGAATATGTTAAATAAAACCTCACATCCCAAAAAAACAACCTGAAATTCCCAAAGATAAATACACAAGAGTGTGAAAAATGGACTAATACTTGCATCAAAAGTATTAGTACACACACACACACACCTCTGCTGCACAGCAGGCATCGTGGGCTCCTTCAGGCCCTGCCTCTCGGTGGTCTCCTGCAGCTTCCTCAGCTGCCCCAGCAGAGTCCTCTTCCTCAGGCCCAGGGACCTGGTTTCCGTCTCCCTCTGGAGGCTCTGCTGCTGGCTGGCCAACCCACCATCGGCCTCCTCCAGCCTCCTCACCAGGGCAGCCACCATGTCCAGGCAGGAGGCCGGGGCCCCATCCCTGGTCACCGTGAGCCTGGCTCCCTGGAGGAGCAGATCCAGCTGGGGAGCCTTGTCCCTCAGACTATCGATGCTCTGCCTGATCAGACCCAGCTTGGAGCGGCAGTCCTGCAGTACCGCAGCATCGCTACAGGGGGTGCCCTGGACTCCAGAGATGTCTTGCTCCACGGTGCGAAGGGACATGAGGAAGCGGTCGAGGGCGCGGGCGGCTGCCTCGCTCTTCCGGACCTGCTGTCGGAGCTGGTCCAGGCTGGTTCTGTGGGTCTCCACCTCCCGGGACAGGGGGGAGTGGTCTCTGCGGTCCAGGTCGCTGGATTCAGAGCCCAGCCGGTCCAGCTGGTCCAGCTCACTCTGGATATTGTCATCCAGTTCCTGTGGCCGAGGGAGAGGAAGCATAAAAAAAACATGAATTAGTTGTTTCATTCATTTATTATTATTTATTAATATAAACTGACATAAACAAACTTTAATCTAAAAATCAAAAATACTTTTGGTTTAGCACATTTAATCTCATCCAGCTTGGGTGGCAAGGGAGAAGAAAGATGTTTCTGATAATTTGTCAAATGAGAATACATGTGTGAGACTTCAATGTCTCAAAACATTTTTGACATTAAAATAACAATAAATAAAGAGGATATATTTAACATTATCAGTCCGTCAGTCTGTGACCCTATGTTGTGGCTAGTAGCTGCAGCACAGGAAAGTCACAGCAACAACAATGGAGGAAAGCAGTAAGAAACCATAGAACAGCAAAACTGAATGTGCAGCAGACAAGACCCGTTAAAAACACGGTGAACATCAGCATAGCTTTTTATTTTATTGTAGCTTGGCTGAGTTCACTGTCTGCTTCTTCAACGCCTGTGGCAGCTTTACAGATGCCGGTTACCTCAGCCTCAGGCTAGATGCTTTTTCAAAGTAGACAGCTCATCAAGATGAGTGACAAGTGTTGGGGCGGGAGGGGTAGGAGGACGGGGTTAACAATACACGTGGCTGACTCAAGGTGAGAATGTTAGTTAAGACAAAGTTTTACCTTCGTTAGACCAAATTACAAAAGAAGGACACTGCATGGAGGATGTCAAACCTTGATATCGGTGAGGATGTTGGTGTTGGCCAGCGTGAAGGCCGTGACGTCTTTGGGCTGCCGGAGGTAGCGGTCCAGGCGGTCGGTGAAGTCCACCATGTGGTTCTCAGTAGAGTCGATCTGTCTGAGGGCGGCGCCCAGGGAGCTGCCTCTCCTCTGGAAGTCGACCTGCTGGCTGCGCCACTGCTCCTGGAGCTCCGTCCTCTCCTGCTCCAGACCAGCCTTCCCACTCAGCTGGGAAGACTGGGAGCACTGGTTCGTATAGTCGGACCACAGGGACTCCGTCTCCTGCCTCAAGAACTGGGAGAGACAGAATTGCATTCATTCAAGGTCATTTTTTGCCACGCCGACTTAAACGTTAGGGAGTTTGTGTTCTCATTGAAAACAAAAACAAATACAAAACAATAATAAGAAGAAGAAACTCCACATTAGTTTCTCATTGCCTATATACTAACACGCCTTGTACCTGTATTCCCTGCAGCCGTGTGTGCAGCCCTTTGAGAGAGACAGAGTCAGTGGGGACATCTTGGATGCTCTGTTCATTTTTAGCCAGCTGGGCTTGCAAAGTCCTCTTACAGTTCTCATATCTGGAGAATTCATCATTTAAAACAAACATGAACATTCAATAAAAAGTCCTCCAGACAGTTTTGAGCAATCTGTGTAATGTTAATGCTCATGCAGTATTCAGCGTATTATGAAGCCCAGATTGGCTAATGGCACTAAAAAAGAATATAACTTTGTGTGATAACTTGACTGAAGTAGATTTCATATTAACATTGAATTAAAAACAATATTTGGCCACTGATTTAATATTAGATTGACTTCAATATTGTTGTGAACAAATGAAATTCATCTACCTTTCTAAAGCATCCTTTCTGGTGAGATCTTCCTCCACAGAGACCTGCTTTTCCACCTCCCTCCTCTCAACAGTGCTCGTCTTCACGATCACTTGGGACACCTTAGAAACAGAGTAATGATGTGATATCTGTTATTTGAGCTGCTCAGTGGTCAGCAGTAGAGAGACTGTGGCTGTAAAGGTCAGCTCCCAGGTGTGAATGTGTTTAACGACATGAACATGAAACAGGGAGTAGCTGAACAGATCAAGTATCCTCAGCAGACATTCCTTGGATAAAAAAAAGGTTTTAGGCCGTGATCACATATGTGCTAGCTAGCTAACCTGAAGTAATAAAGGGGATAACGTTGTTGAAAATAAAAATGTTTGCCCATTCCGAAACAGAGGATGTGCGTAGATGACATCCTCCTAGGGAGTTTTATCATCTCGTCCAAGAGCTCCACCGATATAGTTCCCTTGAAAATAACTGAAAAACAGCACAGTTGTGTTCCAAGAAGCATCCTATGTGATCACAGCCTGAAAAGTGCTCTAATTATTGAATTCCATCCAGAGTGTGTAGTGTCCATGGGAGTCAGTCATACCTCAGAGACTTGAGGTTTGTCAGTAGCCTTTGTGGGCTCCTTTTGTGAGATCAGAGCTTGACTGAGGTCAACAGGGATCCTGTAGGACAGAAATCACAAACAATAACAATAGCAATCACAAACTAGAATTTCATGGATCTCAGTTAGGATTGGACGCTTTTCTCGTTTGCAACCTCATTTTGTAATTTTGACTGATATGATGGGTGTATTTTTACACAATCCTTCAAACTAAACTAAACTAAACTACATTAACATCTCCCATCAGTATCTCACCCAGAATCAGAGGGTTGTGTGTCTTGGTCGCCACTGAACTGCCGCTGGATGGCGGCCAGCCTCTTCTCACACTCCCTGAGCTGGGCCTGGGCCAGCCGGTGGGCATCCTCAGGGCTCAGGGTGTCACACAGCTCTTTCAGGGCCTCTAGGTGCTGCCCTGCCTGGGCCAGACTGCCGTCCGCCGAGAAGCAAGCCTGGTTAATGTTGACAGAGTAAAGAAAGTCAGCATACTAGGATGGTAATAACTAGATTTAGATCCAGGGCAGTAGTCTCAGACATCATAGAATACATCACGTTCCAGTCACATTTGGTGAAAAGAAAAAGATTTTAAATGGCAGTGAAAATCCAGCCATAGTGCAGCATACAGCCTACCCCCGCAGATGGCAGCAGCCCACAGATATAGACAGAATAAAAAGATGCTGAAGTCTATTTGTTGTTACATATAACAGAACTTCATCTGAATGTGTCAATTTTGTTTTATAGGTTACTGTGTTGTGTGTGCTGTGTACTGTTTTCTGTGCTGGCTTTGTGAACTCAATTACTTGCAGGACAATAAATGGTGTCTTATTGTATTGTATTGTAAACACATTTCAGCAAGAGCAGTCTCTAAAACAACTAAGCAAGACATTAGAATGAAAAATTGCATTTACCAAGTCCCATTGATACAATCTCCATGAAGGCACACGAAGGAGAAAGGGGAGAAAGGTTATGAATGCAGAGTCGATAAGCTGGCTGCATGCCCATCAACCAAAGCACACCTGCCAAGAATGTAGCATGAGCAAATTTGACTACCTGTGATTTACGTGCTAATTGGGAGCTCAAGTGCATCTCACACTGCAATGCAGCTGTGTTAAAGTCTTTCCTTGTTACTTCAAACCGCAACTGCAAACAGCCTGATATCGTGTCTCTCACAGCCTGGATGATAAAATCAAACGATTTAAAGAGCATGATATGTTAGATCATGAGATGCCATAACGGGTTCATTACTTATATGCTTTATAAGACGTGAACATGAAAATGACCGACACATTCAACTACAAAAACACTGGCGAAGGCTCAAACAAGGCTCATTAAAACTATTTGCAATGAGTGTGAATGCTCCCTTATTAATGGCAGTTAAAACCCCACACACTGAAATCAAATTCCCACACAGTAAGTTCATGCCCTACCTCCCACTGCGTCCTGACAGACTGGGTGAAGAACTCCATGTCTCGGAGCTGGGACGGGGTGCAGAACGCCTCCATGCCCTCGGCTGCTCTCAGGAACTCCTCCAGCAACTCTGGGTCGAGGGTCCTCAGAGTCTCCTGGGAGAAGAGACAGACACAGATTTAAAGAGTAGGCTGGCTCCTGGGCAAAAGAGTTTATTTCAGATAGAGATAGAAATTGGAAACAAGGAGATTTTTAGCGTATTTTGTGAGAGATATTTCCACTTTTGAGGTTGTTACTGTGCCTAGAAATGAAATCAAGTGATCCTCAAATAGCTCAATAGATACCAGAAGAAAGAAAATATCCACACATTTAGATCCACGGAATTTCCACTTAATTGTATTGCTGGGCTATGAGTCTATATGACCTTTGTCAGAGCATATATAACTTGTGTGTAAATGGATTTTACAGATCCTTCAGCTCATGAGTAAAGTTTGGCTAAGTAAGTGGCAATCATTCTACAAAACCATGAGTTGAGAAAATGAATGGCTGGTAATCCAAGATCTGTGTTGTTTTGATTTTGGCGACATCTTTGGTGCTCAGCGCTCATTGCTGTGGTGTTTCTGCACTGATTATTACTTATTATTGTAGAGATTATTATTATTATACTGCAGAAATGATCATTCAGTAATCATGTTTACCTCTTTCACCAACGCTTGCTCAGTTGATATGCATTTGTCTTTGAAGACATTGATGGCTTCCAGGATGTGCTCCTGTAGGCAGTGCTTGGCCTCCTCAAAGCCATTCCTGGCCAGCGCTTGGGCCTTGGCATAAGCCTCTGTGTAGGCCTGTGGAGGGGCCTGGGCCAGAGCTTGAGGTTTGATGCGGAGCTCTGGAGACTCATGCGGGAACTGAGGTAGGACATGGGGCTGGGAGATGACCTTGGGTTGCGGCGGTTGAGGTTTGGGTTGTGGAGGTGACTGGGCTTGAAGCTTTGACTGTGGAAGTGGCTGGGTCTGGGGTCTGGGTTGTGGAGATGATTGGGCCTGAGGTTTTGGTTGTGGTGGTGCCTGAGCCTTGGGTTGTGGTGGTGACTGAGCCTTGGGTTGTGGTGGTGACTGAATCTGAGGTTTGGGTTTTGGTGGTGACTGAGCCTTGGGCTGTGTTGGTGACTGGGTCTGAGGGATGGGTTGTGGTGGTGGCTGTTGGAACTGAGGCTTGGGTTGAGGCTGCTGAGGCTGGGGCTTTTCTCGTGTAGATGGCTGTGCCTGGATGTGTGTTTGGGTCTGGTCCTGTGGTTGGGGTTGGATTCGAGCTTGTGAAAGAAGCTGAGGATGGGCCTGGTATGGTTGTAATTCAGAAGGTGCTTGGGCTTGGATATGAGGTTGAGGGTGACTTTGAGTTTGGGGCTGATGCTGAGCCTGTGAATATTGCTGGGGCTGAGGCTGGGGCTCGATTTGTGGCTGAGCCTGAACCCAAGACTGTTGGCCTTGTTCTGTCTGCATATGAGCCAGATT